>OZ038425.1:162547-284323 GCA_964036235.1 Heterorhabditis bacteriophora | reverse complement strand
AGGTGCTCCAGTGAGACTCCCTATGCGAGATAAGATCATATCGATAGAGAATTTGATGGCGATCATTCTGACGTATCTAGAATCTCTGTACGATGAGTAGATCAAAAGTTATGCCCGAAAAACACGTTTTGACGCATTTTGCACGGTATACGGTAATGGATGCACTGCAGGTGCTCCAGTGAGACTCCCTATGCGAGATAAGATCATATCGATAGAGAATTTGATGGCGATCATTCTGACATAGCTAGATTCTCTGTACGATGAGTAGATCAAAAGTTATGCCCGAAAAACACGTTTTGACGCATTTTGCACCTATGTCGGTAATGGATGCACTGTAGGTGCTCCAGTGAGACTCCCTATGCGAGATAAGATCATATCGATAGAGAATTTGATGGCAATCATTCTGACATATCTAGAATCTCTGTACGATGAGTAGATCAAAAGTTATGCCCGAAAAACACGTTTTGACGCATTTTGCACGGTATACGGTAATGGATGCACTGCAGGTGCTCCAGTGAGACTCCCTATGCGAGATAAGATCATATCGATAGAGAATTTGATGGCGATCATTCTGACATAGCTAGATTCTCTGTACGATGAGTAGATCAAAAGTTATGCCCGAAAAACACGTTTTGACGCATTTTGCACCTATGTCGGTAATGGATGCACTGTAGGTGCTCCAGTGAGACTCCCTATGCGAGATAAGATCATATCGATAGAGAATTTGATGGCGATCATTCTGACATATCTAGATTCTCTGTACGATGAGTAGATCAAAAGTTATGCCCGAAAAACACGTTTTAACGCATTTTGCACCTATGTCGGTAGTGGATGCACTGTAGGTGCTGCAGTGAGACTCCCTATGCGAGATAAGATCATATCGATAGAGAATTTGATGACGATCATTCTGACATATCTAGAATCTCTGTACGATGAGTAGATCAAAAGTTATGCCCGAAAAACACGTTTTGACGCATTTTGCACCTATGTCGGTAATGGATGCACTGTAGGTGCTCCAGTGAGACTCCCTATGCGAGATAAGATCATATCGATAGAGAATTTGATGGCAATCATTCTGACATATCTAGAATCTCTGTACGATGAGTAGATCAAAAGTTATGCCCGAAAAACACGTTTTGACGCATTTTGCACGGTATACGGTAATGGATGCACTGCAGGTGCTCCAGTGAGACTCCCTATGCGAGATAAGATCATATCGATAGAGAATTTGATGGCGATCATTCTGACATAGCTAGATTCTCTGTACGATGAGTAGATCAAAAGTTATGCCCGAAAAACACGTTTTAACGCATTTTGCACCTATGTCGGTAGTGGATGCACTGTAGGTGCTGCAGTGAGACTCCCTATGCGAGATAAGATCATATCGATAGAGAATTTGATGGCGATCATTCTGACATATCTAGATTCTCTGTACGATGAGTAGATCAAAAGTTATGCCCGAAAAACACGTTTTAACGCATTTTGCACCTATGTCGGTAGTGGATGCACTGTAGGTGCTGCAGTGAGACTCCCTATGCGAGATAAGATCATATCGATAGAGAATTTGATGGCAATCATTCTGACATATCTAGAATCTCTGTACGATGAGTAGATCAAAAGTTATGCCCGAAAAACACGTTTTGACGCATTTTGCACGGTATACGGTAATGGATGCACTGCAGGTGCTCCAGTGAGACTCCCTATGCGAGATAAGATCATATCGATAGAGAATTTGATGGCGATCATTCTGACATAGCTAGATTCTCTGTACGATGAGTAGATCAAAAGTTATGCCCGAAAAACACGTTTTAACGCATTTTGCACCTATGTCGGTAGTGGATGCACTGTAGGTGCTGCAGTGAGACTCCCTATGCGAGATAAGATCATATCGATAGAGAATTTGATGGCGATCATTCTGACATATCTAGATTCTCTGTACGATGAGTAGATCAAAAGTTATGCCCGAAAAACACGTTTTGACGCATTTTGCACCTATGTCGGTAATGGATGCACTGTAGGTGCTCCAGTGAGACTCCCTATGCGAGATAAGATCATATCGATAGAGAATTTGATGGCAATCATTCTGACATATCTAGAATCTCTGTACGATGAGTAGATCAAAAGTTATGCCCGAAAAACACGTTTTGACGCATTTTGCACGGTATACGGTAATGGATGCACTGCAGGTGCTCCAGTGAGACTCCCTATGCGAGATAAGATCATATCGATAGAGAATTTGATGGCGATCATTCTGACGTATCTAGAATCTCTGTACGATGAGTAGATCAAAAGTTATGCCCGAAAAACACGTTTTGACGCATTTTGCACGGTATACGGTAATGGATGCACTGCAGGTGCTCCAGTGAGACTCCCTATGCGAGATAAGATCATATCGATAGAGAATTTGATGGCGATCATTCTGACATAGCTAGATTCTCTGTACGATGAGTAGATCAAAAGTTATGCCCGAAAAACACGTTTTGACGCATTTTGCACCTATGTCGGTAATGGATGCACTGTAGGTGCTCCAGTGAGACTCCCTATGCGAGATAAGATCATATCGATAGAGAATTTGATGGCGATCATTCTGACGTATCTAGAATCTCTGTACGATGAGTAGATCAAAAGTTATGCCCGAAAAACACGTTTTGACGCATTTTGCACGGTATACGGTAATGGATGCACTGCAGGTGCTCCAGTGAGACTCCCTATGCGAGATAAGATCATATCGATAGAGAATTTGATGGCGATCATTCTGACATAGCTAGATTCTCTGTACGATGAGTAGATCAAAAGTTATGCCCGAAAAACACGTTTTAACGCATTTTGCACCTATGTCGGTAGTGGATGCACTGTAGGTGCTGCAGTGAGACTCCCTATGCGAGATAAGATCATATCGATAGAGAATTTGATGGCGATCATTCTGACATATCTAGATTCTCTGTACGATGAGTAGATCAAAAGTTATGCCCGAAAAACACGTTTTGACGCATTTTGCACCTATGTCGGTAATGGATGCACTGTAGGTGCTCCAGTGAGACTCCCTATGCGAGATAAGATCATATCGATAGAGAATTTGATGGCAATCATTCTGACATATCTAGAATCTCTGTACGATGAGTAGATCAAAAGTTATGCCCGAAAAACACGTTTTGACGCATTTTGCACGGTATACGGTAATGGATGCACTGCAGGTGCTCCAGTGAGACTCCCTATGCGAGATAAGATCATATCGATAGAGAATTTGATGGCGATCATTCTGACGTATCTAGAATCTCTGTACGATGAGTAGATCAAAAGTTATGCCCGAAAAACACGTTTTGACGCATTTTGCACGGTATACGGTAATGGATGCACTGCAGGTGCTCCAGTGAGACTCCCTATGCGAGATAAGATCATATCGATAGAGAATTTGATGGCGATCATTCTGACATAGCTAGATTCTCTGTACGATGAGTAGATCAAAAGTTATGCCCGAAAAACACGTTTTGACGCATTTTGCACCTATGTCGGTAATGGATGCACTGTAGGTGCTCCAGTGAGACTCCCTATGCGAGATAAGATCATATCGATAGAGAATTTGATGGCGATCATTCTGACATATCTAGATTCTCTGTACGATGAGTAGATCAAAAGTTATGCCCGAAAAACACGTTTTAACGCATTTTGCACCTATGTCGGTAGTGGATGCACTGTAGGTGCTGCAGTGAGACTCCCTATGCGAGATAAGATCATATCGATAGAGAATTTGATGACGATCATTCTGACATATCTAGAATCTCTGTACGATGAGTAGATCAAAAGTTATGCCCGAAAAACACGTTTTGACGCATTTTGCACCTATGTCGGTAATGGATGCACTGTAGGTGCTCCAGTGAGACTCCCTATGCGAGATAAGATCATATCGATAGAGAATTTGATGGCAATCATTCTGACATATCTAGAATCTCTGTACGATGAGTAGATCAAAAGTTATGCCCGAAAAACACGTTTTGACGCATTTTGCACGGTATACGGTAATGGATGCACTGCAGGTGCTCCAGTGAGACTCCCTATGCGAGATAAGATCATATCGATAGAGAATTTGATGGCGATCATTCTGACATAGCTAGATTCTCTGTACGATGAGTAGATCAAAAGTTATGCCCGAAAAACACGTTTTAACGCATTTTGCACCTATGTCGGTAGTGGATGCACTGTAGGTGCTGCAGTGAGACTCCCTATGCGAGATAAGATCATATCGATAGAGAATTTGATGGCGATCATTCTGACATATCTAGATTCTCTGTACGATGAGTAGATCAAAAGTTATGCCCGAAAAACACGTTTTAACGCATTTTGCACCTATGTCGGTAGTGGATGCACTGTAGGTGCTGCAGTGAGACTCCCTATGCGAGATAAGATCATATCGATAGAGAATTTGATGGCAATCATTCTGACATATCTAGAATCTCTGTACGATGAGTAGATCAAAAGTTATGCCCGAAAAACACGTTTTGACGCATTTTGCACGGTATACGGTAATGGATGCACTGCAGGTGCTCCAGTGAGACTCCCTATGCGAGATAAGATCATATCGATAGAGAATTTGATGGCGATCATTCTGACATAGCTAGATTCTCTGTACGATGAGTAGATCAAAAGTTATGCCCGAAAAACACGTTTTAACGCATTTTGCACCTATGTCGGTAGTGGATGCACTGTAGGTGCTGCAGTGAGACTCCCTATGCGAGATAAGATCATATCGATAGAGAATTTGATGGCGATCATTCTGACATATCTAGATTCTCTGTACGATGAGTAGATCAAAAGTTATGCCCGAAAAACACGTTTTGACGCATTTTGCACCTATGTCGGTAATGGATGCACTGTAGGTGCTCCAGTGAGACTCCCTATGCGAGATAAGATCATATCGATAGAGAATTTGATGGCGATCATTCTGACATAGCTAGATTCTCTGTACGATGAGTAGATCAAAAGTTATGCCCGAAAAACACGTTTTGACGCATTTTGCACGGTATACGGTAATGGATGCACTGCAGGTGCTCCAGTGAGACTCCCTATGCGAGATAAGATCATATCGATAGAGAATTTGATGGCGATCATTCTGACATAGCTAGATTCTCTGTACGATGAGTAGATCAAAAGTTATGCCCGAAAAACACGTTTTGACGCATTTTGCACCTATGTCGGTAATGGATGCACTGTAGGTGCTCCAGTGAGACTCCCTATGCGAGATAAGATCATATCGATAGAGAATTTGATGGCAATCATTCTGACATATCTAGAATCTCTGTACGATGAGTAGATCAAAAGTTATGCCCGAAAAACACGTTTTGACGCATTTTGCACGGTATACGGTAATGGATGCACTGCAGGTGCTCCAGTGAGACTCCCTATGCGAGATAAGATCATATCGATAGAGAATTTGATGGCGATCATTCTGACATAGCTAGATTCTCTGTACGATGAGTAGATCAAAAGTTATGCCCGAAAAACACGTTTTGACGCATTTTGCACCTATGTCGGTAATGGATGCACTGTAGGTGCTCCAGTGAGACTCCCTATGCGAGATAAGATCATATCGATAGAGAATTTGATGGCGATCATTCTGACATAGCTAGATTCTCTGTACGATGAGTAGATCAAAAGTTATGCCCGAAAAACACGTTTTGACGCATTTTGCACCTATGTCGGTAATGGATGCACTGTAGGTGCTCCAGTGAGACTCCCTATGCGAGATAAGATCATATCGATAGAGAATTTGATGGCAATCATTCTGACATATCTAGAATCTCTGTACGATGAGTAGATCAAAAGTTATGCCCGAAAAACACGTTTTGACGCATTTTGCACGGTATACGGTAATGGATGCACTGCAGGTGCTCCAGTGAGACTCCCTATGCGAGATAAGATCATATCGATAGAGAATTTGATGGCGATCATTCTGACATAGCTAGATTCTCTGTACGATGAGTAGATCAAAAGTTATGCCCGAAAAACACGTTTTAACGCATTTTGCACCTATGTCGGTAGTGGATGCACTGTAGGTGCTGCAGTGAGACTCCCTATGCGAGATAAGATCATATCGATAGAGAATTTGATGGCGATCATTCTGACATATCTAGATTCTCTGTACGATGAGTAGATCAAAAGTTATGCCCGAAAAACACGTTTTGACGCATTTTGCACCTATGTCGGTAATGGATGCACTGTAGGTGCTCCAGTGAGACTCCCTATGCGAGATAAGATCATATCGATAGAGAATTTGATGGCGATCATTCTGACATAGCTAGATTCTCTGTACGATGAGTAGATCAAAAGTTATGCCCGAAAAACACGTTTTGACGCATTTTGCACGGTATACGGTAATGGATGCACTGCAGGTGCTCCAGTGAGACTCCCTATGCGAGATAAGATCATATCGATAGAGAATTTGATGGCGATCATTCTGACATAGCTAGATTCTCTGTACGATGAGTAGATCAAAAGTTATGCCCGAAAAACACGTTTTGACGCATTTTGCACCTATGTCGGTAATGGATGCACTGTAGGTGCTCCAGTGAGACTCCCTATGCGAGATAAGATCATATCGATAGAGAATTTGATGGCAATCATTCTGACATATCTAGAATCTCTGTACGATGAGTAGATCAAAAGTTATGCCCGAAAAACACGTTTTGACGCATTTTGCACGGTATACGGTAATGGATGCACTGCAGGTGCTCCAGTGAGACTCCCTATGCGAGATAAGATCATATCGATAGAGAATTTGATGGCGATCATTCTGACATAGCTAGATTCTCTGTACGATGAGTAGATCAAAAGTTATGCCCGAAAAACACGTTTTGACGCATTTTGCACCTATGTCGGTAATGGATGCACTGTAGGTGCTCCAGTGAGACTCCCTATGCGAGATAAGATCATATCGATAGAGAATTTGATGGCGATCATTCTGACATAGCTAGATTCTCTGTACGATGAGTAGATCAAAAGTTATGCCCGAAAAACACGTTTTGACGCATTTTGCACCTATGTCGGTAATGGATGCACTGTAGGTGCTCCAGTGAGACTCCCTATGCGAGATAAGATCATATCGATAGAGAATTTGATGGCAATCATTCTGACATATCTAGAATCTCTGTACGATGAGTAGATCAAAAGTTATGCCCGAAAAACACGTTTTGACGCATTTTGCACGGTATACGGTAATGGATGCACTGCAGGTGCTCCAGTGAGACTCCCTATGCGAGATAAGATCATATCGATAGAGAATTTGATGGCGATCATTCTGACGTATCTAGAATCTCTGTACGATGAGTAGATCAAAAGTTATGCCCGAAAAACACGTTTTGACGCATTTTGCACGGTATACGGTAATGGATGCACTGCAGGTGCTCCAGTGAGACTCCCTATGCGAGATAAGATCATATCGATAGAGAATTTGATGGCGATCATTCTGACATAGCTAGATTCTCTGTACGATGAGTAGATCAAAAGTTATGCCCGAAAAACACGTTTTGACGCATTTTGCACCTATGTCGGTAATGGATGCACTGTAGGTGCTGCAGTGAGACTCCCTATGCGAGATAAGATCATATCGATAGAGAATTTGATGGCGATCATTCTGACATATCTAGATTCTCTGTACGATGAGTAGATCAAAAGTTATGCCCGAAAAACACGTTTTGACGCATTTTGCACGGTATACGGTAGTGGATGCACTGTAGGTGCTGCAGTGAGACTCCCTATGCGAGATAAGATCATATCGATAGAGAATTTGATGGCGATCATTCTGACATATCTAGATTCTCTGTACGATGAGTAGATCAAAAGTTATGCCCGAAAAACACGTTTTGACGCATTTTGCACGGTATACGGTAGTGGATGCACTGTAGGTGCTGCAGTGAGACTCCCTATGCGAGATAAGATCATATCGATAGAGAATTTGATGGCAATCATTCTGACATATCTAGAATCTCTGTACGATGAGTAGATCAAAAGTTATGCCCGAAAAACACGTTTTGACGCATTTTGCACGGTATACGGTAATGGATGCACTGCAGGTGCTCCAGTGAGACTCCCTATGCGAGATAAGATCATATCGATAGAGAATTTGATGGCGATCATTCTGACATAGCTAGATTCTCTGTACGATGAGTAGATCAAAAGTTATGCCCGAAAAACACGTTTTAACGCATTTTGCACCTATGTCGGTAGTGGATGCACTGTAGGTGCTGCAGTGAGACTCCCTATGCGAGATAAGATCGTATCGATAGAGAATTTGATGGCGATCATTCTGACATATCTAGATTCTCTGTACGATGAGTAGATCAAAAGTTATGCCCGAAAAACACGTTTTGACGCATTTTGCACCTATGTCGGTAATGGATGCACTGTAGGTGCTCCAGTGAGACTCCCTATGCGAGATAAGATCATATCGATAGAGAATTTGATGGCGATCATTCTGACATAGCTAGATTCTCTGTACGATGAGTAGATCAAAAGTTATGCCCGAAAAACACGTTTTGACGCATTTTGCACGGTATACGGTAATGGATGCACTGCAGGTGCTCCAGTGAGACTCCCTATGCGAGATAAGATCATATCGATAGAGAATTTGATGGCGATCATTCTGACATAGCTAGATTCTCTGTACGATGAGTAGATCAAAAGTTATGCCCGAAAAACACGTTTTGACGCATTTTGCACCTATGTCGGTAATGGATGCACTGTAGGTGCTCCAGTGAGACTCCCTATGCGAGATAAGATCATATCGATAGAGAATTTGATGGCAATCATTCTGACATATCTAGAATCTCTGTACGATGAGTAGATCAAAAGTTATGCCCGAAAAACACGTTTTGACGCATTTTGCACGGTATACGGTAATGGATGCACTGCAGGTGCTCCAGTGAGACTCCCTATGCGAGATAAGATCATATCGATAGAGAATTTGATGGCGATCATTCTGACATAGCTAGATTCTCTGTACGATGAGTAGATCAAAAGTTATGCCCGAAAAACACGTTTTGACGCATTTTGCACCTATGTCGGTAATGGATGCACTGTAGGTGCTCCAGTGAGACTCCCTATGCGAGATAAGATCATATCGATAGAGAATTTGATGGCGATCATTCTGACATAGCTAGATTCTCTGTACGATGAGTAGATCAAAAGTTATGCCCGAAAAACACGTTTTGACGCATTTTGCACCTATGTCGGTAATGGATGCACTGTAGGTGCTCCAGTGAGACTCCCTATGCGAGATAAGATCATATCGATAGAGAATTTGATGGCAATCATTCTGACATATCTAGAATCTCTGTACGATGAGTAGATCAAAAGTTATGCCCGAAAAACACGTTTTGACGCATTTTGCACGGTATACGGTAATGGATGCACTGCAGGTGCTCCAGTGAGACTCCCTATGCGAGATAAGATCATATCGATAGAGAATTTGATGGCGATCATTCTGACGTATCTAGAATCTCTGTACGATGAGTAGATCAAAAGTTATGCCCGAAAAACACGTTTTGACGCATTTTGCACGGTATACGGTAATGGATGCACTGCAGGTGCTCCAGTGAGACTCCCTATGCGAGATAAGATCATATCGATAGAGAATTTGATGGCGATCATTCTGACATAGCTAGATTCTCTGTACGATGAGTAGATCAAAAGTTATGCCCGAAAAACACGTTTTGACGCATTTTGCACCTATGTCGGTAATGGATGCACTGTAGGTGCTCCAGTGAGACTCCCTATGCGAGATAAGATCATATCGATAGAGAATTTGATGGCGATCATTCTGACATAGCTAGATTCTCTGTACGATGAGTAGATCAAAAGTTATGCCCGAAAAACACGTTTTGACGCATTTTGCACCTATGTCGGTAATGGATGCACTGTAGGTGCTCCAGTGAGACTCCCTATGCGAGATAAGATCATATCGATAGAGAATTTGATGGCAATCATTCTGACATATCTAGAATCTCTGTACGATGAGTAGATCAAAAGTTATGCCCGAAAAACACGTTTTGACGCATTTTGCACGGTATACGGTAATGGATGCACTGCAGGTGCTCCAGTGAGACTCCCTATGCGAGATAAGATCATATCGATAGAGAATTTGATGGCGATCATTCTGACGTATCTAGAATCTCTGTACGATGAGTAGATCAAAAGTTATGCCCGAAAAACACGTTTTGACGCATTTTGCACGGTATACGGTAATGGATGCACTGCAGGTGCTCCAGTGAGACTCCCTATGCGAGATAAGATCATATCGATAGAGAATTTGATGGCGATCATTCTGACATAGCTAGATTCTCTGTACGATGAGTAGATCAAAAGTTATGCCCGAAAAACACGTTTTGACGCATTTTGCACCTATGTCGGTAATGGATGCACTGTAGGTGCTCCAGTGAGACTCCCTATGCGAGATAAGATCATATCGATAGAGAATTTGATGGCAATCATTCTGACATATCTAGAATCTCTGTACGATGAGTAGATCAAAAGTTATGCCCGAAAAACACGTTTTGACGCATTTTGCACGGTATACGGTAATGGATGCACTGCAGGTGCTCCAGTGAGACTCCCTATGCGAGATAAGATCATATCGATAGAGAATTTGATGGCGATCATTCTGACATAGCTAGATTCTCTGTACGATGAGTAGATCAAAAGTTATGCCCGAAAAACACGTTTTGACGCATTTTGCACCTATGTCGGTAATGGATGCACTGTAGGTGCTCCAGTGAGACTCCCTATGCGAGATAAGATCATATCGATAGAGAATTTGATGGCGATCATTCTGACATATCTAGATTCTCTGTACGATGAGTAGATCAAAAGTTATGCCCGAAAAACACGTTTTGACGCATTTTGCACGGTATACGGTAATGGATGCACTGCAGGTGCTCCAGTGAGACTCCCTATGCGAGATAAGATCATATCGATAGAGAATTTGATGGCGATCATTCTGACATAGCTAGATTCTCTGTACGATGAGTAGATCAAAAGTTATGCCCGAAAAACACGTTTTGACGCATTTTGCACCTATGTCGGTAATGGATGCACTGTAGGTGCTCCAGTGAGACTCCCTATGCGAGATAAGATCATATCGATAGAGAATTTGATGGCAATCATTCTGACATATCTAGAATCTCTGTACGATGAGTAGATCAAAAGTTATGCCCGAAAAACACGTTTTGACGCATTTTGCACGGTATACGGTAATGGATGCACTGCAGGTGCTCCAGTGAGACTCCCTATGCGAGATAAGATCATATCGATAGAGAATTTGATGGCGATCATTCTGACATAGCTAGATTCTCTGTACGATGAGTAGATCAAAAGTTATGCCCGAAAAACACGTTTTGACGCATTTTGCACCTATGTCGGTAATGGATGCACTGTAGGTGCTCCAGTGAGACTCCCTATGCGAGATAAGATCATATCGATAGAGAATTTGATGGCGATCATTCTGACATAGCTAGATTCTCTGTACGATGAGTAGATCAAAAGTTATGCCCGAAAAACACGTTTTGACGCATTTTGCACCTATGTCGGTAATGGATGCACTGTAGGTGCTCCAGTGAGACTCCCTATGCGAGATAAGATCATATCGATAGAGAATTTGATGGCAATCATTCTGACATATCTAGAATCTCTGTACGATGAGTAGATCAAAAGTTATGCCCGAAAAACACGTTTTGACGCATTTTGCACGGTATACGGTAATGGATGCACTGCAGGTGCTCCAGTGAGACTCCCTATGCGAGATAAGATCATATCGATAGAGAATTTGATGGCGATCATTCTGACGTATCTAGAATCTCTGTACGATGAGTAGATCAAAAGTTATGCCCGAAAAACACGTTTTGACGCATTTTGCACGGTATACGGTAATGGATGCACTGCAGGTGCTCCAGTGAGACTCCCTATGCGAGATAAGATCATATCGATAGAGAATTTGATGGCGATCATTCTGACATAGCTAGATTCTCTGTACGATGAGTAGATCAAAAGTTATGCCCGAAAAACACGTTTTGACGCATTTTGCACCTATGTCGGTAATGGATGCACTGTAGGTGCTCCAGTGAGACTCCCTATGCGAGATAAGATCATATCGATAGAGAATTTGATGGCGATCATTCTGACATAGCTAGATTCTCTGTACGATGAGTAGATCAAAAGTTATGCCCGAAAAACACGTTTTGACGCATTTTGCACCTATGTCGGTAATGGATGCACTGTAGGTGCTCCAGTGAGACTCCCTATGCGAGATAAGATCATATCGATAGAGAATTTGATGGCAATCATTCTGACATATCTAGAATCTCTGTACGATGAGTAGATCAAAAGTTATGCCCGAAAAACACGTTTTGACGCATTTTGCACGGTATACGGTAATGGATGCACTGCAGGTGCTCCAGTGAGACTCCCTATGCGAGATAAGATCATATCGATAGAGAATTTGATGGCGATCATTCTGACGTATCTAGAATCTCTGTACGATGAGTAGATCAAAAGTTATGCCCGAAAAACACGTTTTGACGCATTTTGCACGGTATACGGTAATGGATGCACTGCAGGTGCTCCAGTGAGACTCCCTATGCGAGATAAGATCATATCGATAGAGAATTTGATGGCGATCATTCTGACATAGCTAGATTCTCTGTACGATGAGTAGATCAAAAGTTATGCCCGAAAAACACGTTTTGACGCATTTTGCACCTATGTCGGTAATGGATGCACTGTAGGTGCTCCAGTGAGACTCCCTATGCGAGATAAGATCATATCGATAGAGAATTTGATGGCAATCATTCTGACATATCTAGAATCTCTGTACGATGAGTAGATCAAAAGTTATGCCCGAAAAACACGTTTTGACGCATTTTGCACGGTATACGGTAATGGATGCACTGCAGGTGCTCCAGTGAGACTCCCTATGCGAGATAAGATCATATCGATAGAGAATTTGATGGCGATCATTCTGACATAGCTAGATTCTCTGTACGATGAGTAGATCAAAAGTTATGCCCGAAAAACACGTTTTGACGCATTTTGCACCTATGTCGGTAATGGATGCACTGTAGGTGCTCCAGTGAGACTCCCTATGCGAGATAAGATCATATCGATAGAGAATTTGATGGCGATCATTCTGACATATCTAGATTCTCTGTACGATGAGTAGATCAAAAGTTATGCCCGAAAAACACGTTTTAACGCATTTTGCACCTATGTCGGTAGTGGATGCACTGTAGGTGCTGCAGTGAGACTCCCTATGCGAGATAAGATCATATCGATAGAGAATTTGATGACGATCATTCTGACATATCTAGAATCTCTGTACGATGAGTAGATCAAAAGTTATGCCCGAAAAACACGTTTTGACGCATTTTGCACCTATGTCGGTAATGGATGCACTGTAGGTGCTCCAGTGAGACTCCCTATGCGAGATAAGATCATATCGATAGAGAATTTGATGGCAATCATTCTGACATATCTAGAATCTCTGTACGATGAGTAGATCAAAAGTTATGCCCGAAAAACACGTTTTGACGCATTTTGCACGGTATACGGTAATGGATGCACTGCAGGTGCTCCAGTGAGACTCCCTATGCGAGATAAGATCATATCGATAGAGAATTTGATGGCGATCATTCTGACATAGCTAGATTCTCTGTACGATGAGTAGATCAAAAGTTATGCCCGAAAAACACGTTTTAACGCATTTTGCACCTATGTCGGTAGTGGATGCACTGTAGGTGCTGCAGTGAGACTCCCTATGCGAGATAAGATCATATCGATAGAGAATTTGATGGCGATCATTCTGACATATCTAGATTCTCTGTACGATGAGTAGATCAAAAGTTATGCCCGAAAAACACGTTTTGACGCATTTTGCACCTATGTCGGTAATGGATGCACTGTAGGTGCTCCAGTGAGACTCCCTATGCGAGATAAGATCATATCGATAGAGAATTTGATGGCGATCATTCTGACATAGCTAGATTCTCTGTACGATGAGTAGATCAAAAGTTATGCCCGAAAAACACGTTTTGACGCATTTTGCACGGTATACGGTAATGGATGCACTGCAGGTGCTCCAGTGAGACTCCCTATGCGAGATAAGATCATATCGATAGAGAATTTGATGGCGATCATTCTGACATAGCTAGATTCTCTGTACGATGAGTAGATCAAAAGTTATGCCCGAAAAACACGTTTTAACGCATTTTGCACCTATGTCGGTAGTGGATGCACTGTAGGTGCTGCAGTGAGACTCCCTATGCGAGATAAGATCATATCGATAGAGAATTTGATGGCGATCATTCTGACATATCTAGATTCTCTGTACGATGAGTAGATCAAAAGTTATGCCCGAAAAACACGTTTTGACGCATTTTGCACCTATGTCGGTAATGGATGCACTGTAGGTGCTCCAGTGAGACTCCCTATGCGAGATAAGATCATATCGATAGAGAATTTGATGGCAATCATTCTGACATATCTAGAATCTCTGTACGATGAGTAGATCAAAAGTTATGCCCGAAAAACACGTTTTGACGCATTTTGCACGGTATACGGTAATGGATGCACTGCAGGTGCTCCAGTGAGACTCCCTATGCGAGATAAGATCATATCGATAGAGAATTTGATGGCGATCATTCTGACATAGCTAGATTCTCTGTACGATGAGTAGATCAAAAGTTATGCCCGAAAAACACGTTTTGACGCATTTTGCACCTATGTCGGTAATGGATGCACTGTAGGTGCTCCAGTGAGACTCCCTATGCGAGATAAGATCATATCGATAGAGAATTTGATGGCGATCATTCTGACATATCTAGATTCTCTGTACGATGAGTAGATCAAAAGTTATGCCCGAAAAACACGTTTTAACGCATTTTGCACCTATGTCGGTAGTGGATGCACTGTAGGTGCTCCAGTGAGACTCCCTATGCGAGATAAGATCATATCGATAGAGAATTTGATGGCGATCATTCTGACATATCTAGATTCTCTGTACGATGAGTAGATCAAAAGTTATGCCCGAAAAACACGTTTTAACGCATTTTGCACCTATGTCGGTAGTGGATGCACTGTAGGTGCTCCAGTGAGACTCCCTATGCGAGATAAGATCATATCGATAGAGAATTTGATGGCGATCATTCTGACATATCTAGATTCTCTGTACGATGAGTAGATCAAAAGTTATGCCCGAAAAACACGTTTTGACGCATTTTGCACCTATGTCGGTAATGGATGCACTGTAGGTGCTCCAGTGAGACTCCCTATGCGAGATAAGATCATATCGATAGAGAATTTGATGGCGATCATTCTGACATATCTAGATTCTCTGTACGATGAGTAGATCAAAAGTTATGCCCGAAAAACACGTTTTAACGCATTTTGCACCTATGTCGGTAGTGGATGCACTGTAGGTGCTGCAGTGAGACTTCCTATGCGAGATAAGATCATATCGATAGAGAATTTGATGACGATCATTCTGACATATCTAGAATCTCTGTACGATGAGTAGATCAAAAGTTATGCCCGAAAAACACGTTTTGACGCATTTTGCACCTATGTCGGTAATGGATGCACTGTAGGTGCTCCAGTGAGACTCCCTATGCGAGATAAGATCATATCGATAGAGAATTTGATGGCAATCATTCTGACATATCTAGAATCTCTGTACGATGAGTAGATCAAAAGTTATGCCCGAAAAACACGTTTTGACGCATTTTGCACGGTATACGGTAATGGATGCACTGCAGGTGCTCCAGTGAGACTCCCTATGCGAGATAAGATCATATCGATAGAGAATTTGATGGCGATCATTCTGACATAGCTAGATTCTCTGTACGATGAGTAGATCAAAAGTTATGCCCGAAAAACACGTTTTAACGCATTTTGCACCTATGTCGGTAGTGGATGCACTGTAGGTGCTGCAGTGAGACTCCCTATGCGAGATAAGATCATATCGATAGAGAATTTGATGGCGATCATTCTGACATATCTAGATTCTCTGTACGATGAGTAGATCAAAAGTTATGCCCGAAAAACACGTTTTGACGCATTTTGCACCTATGTCGGTAATGGATGCACTGTAGGTGCTCCAGTGAGACTCCCTATGCGAGATAAGATCATATCGATAGAGAATTTGATGGCAATCATTCTGACATATCTAGAATCTCTGTACGATGAGTAGATCAAAAGTTATGCCCGAAAAACACGTTTTGACGCATTTTGCACGGTATACGGTAATGGATGCACTGCAGGTGCTCCAGTGAGACTCCCTATGCGAGATAAGATCATATCGATAGAGAATTTGATGGCGATCATTCTGACATAGCTAGATTCTCTGTACGATGAGTAGATCAAAAGTTATGCCCGAAAAACACGTTTTGACGCATTTTGCACCTATGTCGGTAATGGATGCACTGTAGGTGCTCCAGTGAGACTCCCTATGCGAGATAAGATCATATCGATAGAGAATTTGATGGCGATCATTCTGACATATCTAGATTCTCTGTACGATGAGTAGATCAAAAGTTATGCCCGAAAAACACGTTTTAACGCATTTTGCACCTATGTCGGTAGTGGATGCACTGTAGGTGCTGCAGTGAGACTCCCTATGCGAGATAAGATCATATCGATAGAGAATTTGATGGCGATCATTCTGACATAGCTAGATTCTCTGTACGATGAGTAGATCAAAAGTTATGCCCGAAAAACACGTTTTGACGCATTTTGCACCTATGTCGGTAATGGATGCACTGTAGGTGCTCCAGTGAGACTCCCTATGCGAGATAAGATCATATCGATAGAGAATTTGATGGCGATCATTCTGACATATCTAGATTCTCTGTACGATGAGTAGATCAAAAGTTATGCCCGAAAAACACGTTTTAACGCATTTTGCACCTATGTCGGTAGTGGATGCACTGCAGGTGCTCCAGTGAGACTCCCTATGCGAGATAAGATCATATCGATAGAGAATTTGATGGCGATCATTCTGACATAGCTAGATTCTCTGTACGATGAGTAGATCAAAAGTTATGCCCGAAAAACACGTTTTGACGCATTTTGCACCTATGTCGGTAATGGATGCACTGTAGGTGCTCCAGTGAGACTCCCTATGCGAGATAAGATCATATCGATAGAGAATTTGATGGCGATCATTCTGACATATCTAGATTCTCTGTACGATGAGTAGATCAAAAGTTATGCCCGAAAAACACGTTTTAACGCATTTTGCACCTATGTCGGTAGTGGATGCACTGTAGGTGCTGCAGTGAGACTCCCTATGCGAGATAAGATCATATCGATAGAGAATTTGATGGCGATCATTCTGACATATCTAGATTCTCTGTACGATGAGTAGATCAAAAGTTATGCCCGAAAAACACGTTTTAACGCATTTTGCACCTATGTCGGTAGTGGATGCACTGTAGGTGCTGCAGTGAGACTCCCTATGCGAGATAAAATCATATCGATAGAGAATTTGATGGCGATCATTCTGACATATCTAGAATCTCTGTACGATGAGTAGATCAAAAGTTATGCCCGAAAAACACGTTTTGACGCATTTTGCACCTATGTCGGTAATGGATGCACTGTAGGTGCTCCAGTGAGACTCCCTATGCGAGATAAGATCATATCGATAGAGAATTTGATGGCAATCATTCTGACATATCTAGAATCTCTGTACGATGAGTAGATCAAAAGTTATGCCCGAAAAACACGTTTTGACGCATTTTGCACGGTATACGGTAATGGATGCACTGCAGGTGCTCCAGTGAGACTCCCTATGCGAGATAAGATCATATCGATAGAGAATTTGATGGCGATCATTCTGACATAGCTAGATTCTCTGTACGATGAGTAGATCAAAAGTTATGCCCGAAAAACACGTTTTGACGCATTTTGCACCTATGTCGGTAATGGATGCACTGTAGGTGCTCCAGTGAGACTCCCTATGCGAGATAAGATCATATCGATAGAGAATTTGATGGCGATCATTCTGACATATCTAGATTCTCTGTACGATGAGTAGATCAAAAGTTATGCCCGAAAAACACGTTTTAACGCATTTTGCACCTATGTCGGTAGTGGATGCACTGTAGGTGCTGCAGTGAGACTCCCTATGCGAGATAAGATCATATCGATAGAGAATTTGATGGCGATCATTCTGACATAGCTAGATTCTCTGTACGATGAGTAGATCAAAAGTTATGCCCGAAAAACACGTTTTGACGCATTTTGCACCTATGTCGGTAATGGATGCACTGTAGGTGCTCCAGTGAGACTCCCTATGCGAGATAAGATCATATCGATAGAGAATTTGATGGCGATCATTCTGACATAGCTAGATTCTCTGTACGATGAGTAGATCAAAAGTTATGCCCGAAAAACACGTTTTGACGCATTTTGCACCTATGTCGGTAATGGATGCACTGTAGGTGCTCCAGTGAGACTCCCTATGCGAGATAAGATCATATCGATAGAGAATTTGATGGCGATCATTCTGACATATCTAGATTCTCTGTACGATGAGTAGATCAAAAGTTATGCCCGAAAAACACGTTTTAACGCATTTTGCACCTATGTCGGTAGTGGATGCACTGTAGGTGCTGCAGTGAGACTCCCTATGCGAGATAAGATCATATCGATAGAGAATTTGATGGCGATCATTCTGACATAGCTAGATTCTCTGTACGATGAGTAGATCAAAAGTTATGCCCGAAAAACACGTTTTGACGCATTTTGCACCTATGTCGGTAATGGATGCACTGTAGGTGCTCCAGTGAGACTCCCTATGCGAGATAAGATCATATCGATAGAGAATTTGATGGCGATCATTCTGACATATCTAGATTCTCTGTACGATGAGTAGATCAAAAGTTATGCCCGAAAAACACGTTTTAACGCATTTTGCACCTATGTCGGTAGTGGATGCACTGCAGGTGCTCCAGTGAGACTCCCTATGCGAGATAAGATCATATCGATAGAGAATTTGATGGCGATCATTCTGACATAGCTAGATTCTCTGTACGATGAGTAGATCAAAAGTTATGCCCGAAAAACACGTTTTGACGCATTTTGCACCTATGTCGGTAATGGATGCACTGTAGGTGCTCCAGTGAGACTCCCTATGCGAGATAAGATCATATCGATAGAGAATTTGATGGCGATCATTCTGACATATCTAGATTCTCTGTACGATGAGTAGATCAAAAGTTATGCCCGAAAAACACGTTTTAACGCATTTTGCACCTATGTCGGTAGTGGATGCACTGTAGGTGCTGCAGTGAGACTCCCTATGCGAGATAAGATCATATCGATAGAGAATTTGATGGCGATCATTCTGACATAGCTAGATTCTCTGTACGATGAGTAGATCAAAAGTTATGCCCGAAAAACACGTTTTGACGCATTTTGCACCTATGTCGGTAATGGATGCACTGTAGGTGCTCCAGTGAGACTCCCTATGCGAGATAAGATCATATCGATAGAGAATTTGATGGCGATCATTCTGACATATCTAGATTCTCTGTACGATGAGTAGATCAAAAGTTATGCCCGAAAAACACGTTTTAACGCATTTTGCACCTATGTCGGTAGTGGATGCACTGCAGGTGCTCCAGTGAGACTCCCTATGCGAGATAAGATCATATCGATAGAGAATTTGATGGCGATCATTCTGACATAGCTAGATTCTCTGTACGATGAGTAGATCAAAAGTTATGCCCGAAAAACACGTTTTGACGCATTTTGCACCTATGTCGGTAATGGATGCACTGTAGGTGCTCCAGTGAGACTCCCTATGCGAGATAAGATCATATCGATAGAGAATTTGATGGCGATCATTCTGACATATCTAGATTCTCTGTACGATGAGTAGATCAAAAGTTATGCCCGAAAAACACGTTTTAACGCATTTTGCACCTATGTCGGTAGTGGATGCACTGTAGGTGCTGCAGTGAGACTCCCTATGCGAGATAAGATCATATCGATAGAGAATTTGATGGCGATCATTCTGACATATCTAGATTCTCTGTACGATGAGTAGATCAAAAGTTATGCCCGAAAAACACGTTTTAACGCATTTTGCACCTATGTCGGTAGTGGATGCACTGTAGGTGCTGCAGTGAGACTCCCTATGCGAGATAAAATCATATCGATAGAGAATTTGATGGCGATCATTCTGACATATCTAGAATCTCTGTACGATGAGTAGATCAAAAGTTATGCCCGAAAAACACGTTTTGACGCATTTTGCACCTATGTCGGTAATGGATGCACTGTAGGTGCTCCAGTGAGACTCCCTATGCGAGATAAGATCATATCGATAGAGAATTTGATGGCAATCATTCTGACATATCTAGAATCTCTGTACGATGAGTAGATCAAAAGTTATGCCCGAAAAACACGTTTTGACGCATTTTGCACGGTATACGGTAATGGATGCACTGCAGGTGCTCCAGTGAGACTCCCTATGCGAGATAAGATCATATCGATAGAGAATTTGATGGCGATCATTCTGACATAGCTAGATTCTCTGTACGATGAGTAGATCAAAAGTTATGCCCGAAAAACACGTTTTGACGCATTTTGCACCTATGTCGGTAATGGATGCACTGTAGGTGCTCCAGTGAGACTCCCTATGCGAGATAAGATCATATCGATAGAGAATTTGATGGCGATCATTCTGACATATCTAGATTCTCTGTACGATGAGTAGATCAAAAGTTATGCCCGAAAAACACGTTTTAACGCATTTTGCACCTATGTCGGTAGTGGATGCACTGTAGGTGCTGCAGTGAGACTCCCTATGCGAGATAAGATCATATCGATAGAGAATTTGATGACGATCATTCTGACATATCTAGAATCTCTGTACGATGAGTAGATCAAAAGTTATGCCCGAAAAACACGTTTTGACGCATTTTGCACCTATGTCGGTAATGGATGCACTGTAGGTGCTCCAGTGAGACTCCCTATGCGAGATAAGATCATATCGATAGAGAATTTGATGGCAATCATTCTGACATATCTAGAATCTCTGTACGATGAGTAGATCAAAAGTTATGCCCGAAAAACACGTTTTGACGCATTTTGCACGGTATACGGTAATGGATGCACTGCAGGTGCTCCAGTGAGACTCCCTATGCGAGATAAGATCATATCGATAGAGAATTTGATGGCGATCATTCTGACATAGCTAGATTCTCTGTACGATGAGTAGATCAAAAGTTATGCCCGAAAAACACGTTTTGACGCATTTTGCACCTATGTCGGTAATGGATGCACTGTAGGTGCTCCAGTGAGACTCCCTATGCGAGATAAGATCATATCGATAGAGAATTTGATGGCGATCATTCTGACATATCTAGATTCTCTGTACGATGAGTAGATCAAAAGTTATGCCCGAAAAACACGTTTTGACGCATTTTGCACCTATGTCGGTAATGGATGCACTGTAGGTGCTCCAGTGAGACTCCCTATGCGAGATAAGATCATATCGATAGAGAATTTGATGGCGATCATTCTGACATATCTAGATTCTCTGTACGATGAGTAGATCAAAAGTTATGCCCGAAAAACACGTTTTAACGCATTTTGCACCTATGTCGGTAGTGGATGCACTGTAGGTGCTGCAGTGAGACTCCCTATGCGAGATAAGATCATATCGATAGAGAATTTGATGGCGATCATTCTGACATATCTAGATTCTCTGTACGATGAGTAGATCAAAAGTTATGCCCGAAAAACACGTTTTGACGCATTTTGCACCTATGTCGGTAATGGATGCACTGTAGGTGCTCCAGTGAGACTCCCTATGCGAGATAAGATCATATCGATAGAGAATTTGATGGCAATCATTCTGACATATCTAGAATCTCTGTACGATGAGTAGATCAAAAGTTATGCCCGAAAAACACGTTTTGACGCATTTTGCACGGTATACGGTAATGGATGCACTGTAGGTGCTCCAGTGAGACTCCCTATGCGAGATAAGATCATATCGATAGAGAATTTGATGGCGATCATTCTGACATATCTAGATTCTCTGTACGATGAGTAGATCAAAAGTTATGCCCGAAAAACACGTTTTAACGCATTTTGCACCTATGTCGGTAGTGGATGCACTGCAGGTGCTCCAGTGAGACTCCCTATGCGAGATAAGATCATATCGATAGAGAATTTGATGGCGATCATTCTGACATAGCTAGATTCTCTGTACGATGAGTAGATCAAAAGTTATGCCCGAAAAACACGTTTTGACGCATTTTGCACCTATGTCGGTAATGGATGCACTGTAGGTGCTCCAGTGAGACTCCCTATGCGAGATAAGATCATATCGATAGAGAATTTGATGGCGATCATTCTGACATATCTAGATTCTCTGTACGATGAGTAGATCAAAAGTTATGCCCGAAAAACACGTTTTAACGCATTTTGCACCTATGTCGGTAGTGGATGCACTGTAGGTGCTGCAGTGAGACTCCCTATGCGAGATAAGATCATATCGATAGAGAATTTGATGGCGATCATTCTGACATAGCTAGATTCTCTGTACGATGAGTAGATCAAAAGTTATGCCCGAAAAACACGTTTTGACGCATTTTGCACCTATGTCGGTAATGGATGCACTGTAGGTGCTCCAGTGAGACTCCCTATGCGAGATAAGATCATATCGATAGAGAATTTGATGGCGATCATTCTGACATATCTAGATTCTCTGTA
This sequence comes from Heterorhabditis bacteriophora, assembly GCA_964036235.1. Classification (NCBI taxonomy): domain Eukaryota; kingdom Metazoa; phylum Nematoda; class Chromadorea; order Rhabditida; family Heterorhabditidae; genus Heterorhabditis; species Heterorhabditis bacteriophora. Next base: position 261,553 of record OZ038425.1, on the reverse strand, counting down.
CGATGAGTAGATCAAAAGTTATGCCCGAAAAACACGTTTTAACGCATTTTGCACCTATGTCGGTAGTGGATGCACTGCAGGTGCTCCAGTGAGACTCCCTATGCGAGATAAGATCATATCGATAGAGAATTTGATGGCGATCATTCTGACATAGCTAGATTCTCTGTACGATGAGTAGATCAAAAGTTATGCCCGAAAAACACGTTTTAACGCATTTTGCACCTATGTCGGTAATGGATGCACTGTAGGTGCTCCAGTGAGACTCCCTATGCGAGATAAGATCATATCGATAGAGAATTTGATGGCGATCATTCTGACATATCTAGATTCTCTGTACGATGAGTAGATCAAAAGTTATGCCCGAAAAACACGTTTTAACGCATTTTGCACCTATGTCGGTAGTGGATGCACTGTAGGTGCTGCAGTGAGACTCCCTATGCGAGATAAGATCATATCGATAGAGAATTTGATGGCGATCATTCTGACATATCTAGATTCTCTGTACGATGAGTAGATCAAAAGTTATGCCCGAAAAACACGTTTTAACGCATTTTGCACCTATGTCGGTAGTGGATGCACTGTAGGTGCTGCAGTGAGACTCCCTATGCGAGATAAAATCATATCGATAGAGAATTTGATGGCGATCATTCTGACATATCTAGAATCTCTGTACGATGAGTAGATCAAAAGTTATGCCCGAAAAACACGTTTTGACGCATTTTGCACCTATGTCGGTAATGGATGCACTGTAGGTGCTCCAGTGAGACTCCCTATGCGAGATAAGATCATATCGATAGAGAATTTGATGGCAATCATTCTGACATATCTAGAATCTCTGTACGATGAGTAGATCAAAAGTTATGCCCGAAAAACACGTTTTGACGCATTTTGCACGGTATACGGTAATGGATGCACTGCAGGTGCTCCAGTGAGACTCCCTATGCGAGATAAGATCATATCGATAGAGAATTTGATGGCGATCATTCTGACATAGCTAGATTCTCTGTACGATGAGTAGATCAAAAGTTATGCCCGAAAAACACGTTTTGACGCATTTTGCACCTATGTCGGTAATGGATGCACTGTAGGTGCTCCAGTGAGACTCCCTATGCGAGATAAGATCATATCGATAGAGAATTTGATGGCGATCATTCTGACATATCTAGATTCTCTGTACGATGAGTAGATCAAAAGTTATGCCCGAAAAACACGTTTTAACGCATTTTGCACCTATGTCGGTAGTGGATGCACTGTAGGTGCTGCAGTGAGACTCCCTATGCGAGATAAGATCATATCGATAGAGAATTTGATGACGATCATTCTGACATATCTAGAATCTCTGTACGATGAGTAGATCAAAAGTTATGCCCGAAAAACACGTTTTGACGCATTTTGCACCTATGTCGGTAATGGATGCACTGTAGGTGCTCCAGTGAGACTCCCTATGCGAGATAAGATCATATCGATAGAGAATTTGATGGCAATCATTCTGACATATCTAGAATCTCTGTACGATGAGTAGATCAAAAGTTATGCCCGAAAAACACGTTTTGACGCATTTTGCACGGTATACGGTAATGGATGCACTGCAGGTGCTCCAGTGAGACTCCCTATGCGAGATAAGATCATATCGATAGAGAATTTGATGGCGATCATTCTGACATAGCTAGATTCTCTGTACGATGAGTAGATCAAAAGTTATGCCCGAAAAACACGTTTTGACGCATTTTGCACCTATGTCGGTAATGGATGCACTGTAGGTGCTCCAGTGAGACTCCCTATGCGAGATAAGATCATATCGATAGAGAATTTGATGGCGATCATTCTGACATATCTAGATTCTCTGTACGATGAGTAGATCAAAAGTTATGCCCGAAAAACACGTTTTAACGCATTTTGCACCTATGTCGGTAGTGGATGCACTGTAGGTGCTGCAGTGAGACTCCCTATGCGAGATAAGATCATATCGATAGAGAATTTGATGGCAATCATTCTGACATATCTAGAATCTCTGTACGATGAGTAGATCAAAAGTTATGCCCGAAAAACACGTTTTGACGCATTTTGCACGGTATACGGTAATGGATGCACTGCAGGTGCTCCAGTGAGACTCCCTATGCGAGATAAGATCATATCGATAGAGAATTTGATGGCGATCATTCTGACATAGCTAGATTCTCTGTACGATGAGTAGATCAAAAGTTATGCCCGAAAAACACGTTTTAACGCATTTTGCACCTATGTCGGTAGTGGATGCACTGTAGGTGCTCCAGTGAGACTCCCTATGCGAGATAAGATCATATCGATAGAGAATTTGATGGCGATCATTCTGACATATCTAGATTCTCTGTACGATGAGTAGATCAAAAGTTATGCCCGAAAAACACGTTTTAACGCATTTTGCACCTATGTCGGTAGTGGATGCACTGTAGGTGCTGCAGTGAGACTCCCTATGCGAGATAAGATCATATCGATAGAGAATTTGATGGCGATCATTCTGACATATCTAGATTCTCTGTACGATGAGTAGATCAAAAGTTATGCCCGAAAAACACGTTTTGACGCATTTTGCACCTATGTCGGTAATGGATGCACTGTAGGTGCTCCAGTGAGACTCCCTATGCGAGATAAGATCATATCGATAGAGAATTTGATGGCAATCATTCTGACATATCTAGAATCTCTGTACGATGAGTAGATCAAAAGTTATGCCCGAAAAACACGTTTTGACGCATTTTGCACCTATGTCGGTAATGGATGCACTGTAGGTGCTCCAGTGAGACTCCCTATGCGAGATAAGATCATATCGATAGAGAATTTGATGGCAATCATTCTGACATATCTAGAATCTCTGTACGATGAGTAGATCAAAAGTTATGCCCGAAAAACACGTTTTGACGCATTTTGCACGGTATACGGTAATGGATGCACTGCAGGTGCTCCAGTGAGACTCCCTATGCGAGATAAGATCATATCGATAGAGAATTTGATGGCGATCATTCTGACATAGCTAGATTCTCTGTACGATGAGTAGATCAAAAGTTATGCCCGAAAAACACGTTTTGACGCATTTTGCACCTATGTCGGTAATGGATGCACTGTAGGTGCTCCAGTGAGACTCCCTATGCGAGATAAGATCATATCGATAGAGAATTTGATGGCGATCATTCTGACATATCTAGATTCTCTGTACGATGAGTAGATCAAAAGTTATGCCCGAAAAACACGTTTTAACGCATTTTGCACCTATGTCGGTAGTGGATGCACTGTAGGTGCTGCAGTGAGACTCCCTATGCGAGATAAGATCATATCGATAGAGAATTTGATGGCGATCATTCTGACATATCTAGATTCTCTGTACGATGAGTAGATCAAAAGTTATGCCCGAAAAACACGTTTTGACGCATTTTGCACCTATGTCGGTAATGGATGCACTGTAGGTGCTCCAGTGAGACTCCCTATGCGAGATAAGATCATATCGATAGAGAATTTGATGACGATCATTCTGACATATCTAGAATCTCTGTACGATGAGTAGATCAAAAGTTATGCCCGAAAAACACGTTTTGACGCATTTTGCACCTATGTCGGTAATGGATGCACTGTAGGTGCTCCAGTGAGACTCCCTATGCGAGATAAGATCATATCGATAGAGAATTTGATGGCGATCATTCTGACATAGCTAGATTCTCTGTACGATGAGTAGATCAAAAGTTATGCCCGAAAAACACGTTTTGACGCATTTTGCACGGTATACGGTAATGGATGCACTGCAGGTGCTCCAGTGAGACTCCCTATGCGAGATAAGATCATATCGATAGAGAATTTGATGACGATCATTCTGACATATCTATATTCTCTGTACGATGAGTAGATCAAAAGTTATGCCCGAAAAACACGTTTTGACGCATTTTGCACCTATGTCGGTAATGGATGCACTGTAGGTGCTGCAGTGAGACTCCCTATGCGAGATAAGATCATATCGATAGAGAATTTGATGGCGATCATTCTGACATATCTAGAATCTCTGTACGATGAGTAGATCAAAAGTTATGCCCGAAAAACACGTTTTAACGCATTTTGCACCTATGTCGGTAGTGGATGCACTGTAGGTGCTCCAGTGAGACTCCCTATGCGAGATAAGATCATATCGATAGAGAATTTGATGGCGATCATTCTGACATAGCTAGATTCTCTGTACGATGAGTAGATCAAAAGTTATGCCCGAAAAACACGTTTTAACGCATTTTGCACCTATGTCGGTAGTGGATGCACTGTAGGTGCTCCAGTGAGACTCCCTATGCGAGATAAGATCATATCGATAGAGAATTTGATGGCGATCATTCTGACATAGCTAGATTCTCTGTACGATGAGTAGATCAAAAGTTATGCCCGAAAAACACGTTTTAACGCATTTTGCACCTATGTCGGTAGTGGATGCACTGTAGGTGCTGCAGTGAGACTCCCTATGCGAGATAAGATCATATCGATAGAGAATTTGATGGCGATCATTCTGACGTATCTAGAATCTCTGTACGATGAGTAGATCAAAAGTTATGCCCGAAAAACACGTTTTGACGCATTTTGCACGGTATACGGTAATGGATGCACTGCAGGTGCTCCAGTGAGACTCCCTATGCGAGATAAGATCATATCGATAGAGAATTTGATGGCGATCATTCTGGCATAGCTAGATTCTCTGTACGATGAGTAGATCAAAAGTTATGCCCGAAAAACACGTTTTAACGCATTTTGCACCTATGTCGGTAGTGGATGCACTGTAGGTGCTGCAGTGAGACTCCCTATGCGAGATAAGATCATATCGATAGAGAATTTGATGACGATCATTCTGACATATCTAGAATCTCTGTACGATGAGTAGATCAAAAGTTATGCCCGAAAAACACGTTTTAACGCATTTTGCACCTATGTCGGTAGTGGATGCACTGTAGGTGCTGCAGTGAGACTCCCTATGCGAGATAAGATCATATCGATAGAGAATTTGATGGCGATCATTCTGGCATAGCTAGATTCTCTGTACGATGAGTAGATCAAAAGTTATGCCCGAAAAACACGTTTTAACGCATTTTGCACCTATGTCGGTAGTGGATGCACTGTAGGTGCTGCAGTGAGACTCCCTATGCGAGATAAGATCATATCGATAGAGAATTTGATGACGATCATTCTGACATATCTAGAATCTCTGTACGATGAGTAGATCAAAAGTTATGCCCGAAAAACACGTTTTAACGCATTTTGCACCTATGTCGGTAGTGGATGCACTGTAGGTGCTGCAGTGAGACTCCCTATGCGAGATAAGATCATATCGATAGAGAATTTGATGGCGATCATTCTGACATATCTAGATTCTCTGTACGATGAGTAGATCAAAAGTTATGCCCGAAAAACACGTTTTGACGCATTTTGCACCTATGTCGGTAATGGATGCACTGTAGGTGCTCCAGTGAGACTCCCTATGCGAGATAAGATCATATCGATAGAGAATTTGATGACGATCATTCTGACATATCTAGAATCTCTGTACGATGAGTAGATCAAAAGTTATGCCCGAAAAACACGTTTTGACGCATTTTGCACCTATGTCGGTAATGGATGCACTGTAGGTGCTCCAGTGAGACTCCCTATGCGAGATAAGATCATATCGATAGAGAATTTGATGACGATCATTCTGACATATCTAGAATCTCTGTACGATGAGTAGATCAAAAGTTATGCCCGAAAAACACGTTTTGACGCATTTTGCACCTATGTCGGTAATGGATGCACTGTAGGTGCTCCAGTGAGACTCCCTATGCGAGATAAGATCATATCGATAGAGAATTTGATGGCGATCATTCTGACATAGCTAGATTCTCTGTACGATGAGTAGATCAAAAGTTATGCCCGAAAAACACGTTTTGACGCATTTTGCACGGTATACGGTAATGGATGCACTGCAGGTGCTCCAGTGAGACTCCCTATGCGAGATAAGATCATATCGATAGAGAATTTGATGACGATCATTCTGACATATCTATATTCTCTGTACGATGAGTAGATCAAAAGTTATGCCCGAAAAACACGTTTTGACGCATTTTGCACCTATGTCGGTAATGGATGCACTGTAGGTGCTGCAGTGAGACTCCCTATGCGAGATAAGATCATATCGATAGAGAATTTGATGGCGATCATTCTGACATATCTAGAATCTCTGTACGATGAGTAGATCAAAAGTTATGCCCGAAAAACACGTTTTAACGCATTTTGCACCTATGTCGGTAGTGGATGCACTGTAGGTGCTGCAGTGAGACTCCCTATGCGAGATAAGATCATATCGATAGAGAATTTGATGGCGATCATTCTGACATATCTAGATTCTCTGTACGATGAGTAGATCAAAAGTTATGCCCGAAAAACACGTTTTGACGCATTTTGCACCTATGTCGGTAATGGATGCACTGTAGGTGCTCCAGTGAGACTCCCTATGCGAGATAAGATCATATCGATAGAGAATTTGATGACGATCATTCTGACATATCTAGAATCTCTGTACGATGAGTAGATCAAAAGTTATGCCCGAAAAACACGTTTTGACGCATTTTGCACCTATGTCGGTAATGGATGCACTGTAGGTGCTCCAGTGAGACTCCCTATGCGAGATAAGATCATATCGATAGAGAATTTGATGGCAATCATTCTGACATATCTAGAATCTCTGTACGATGAGTAGATCAAAAGTTATGCCCGAAAAACACGTTTTGACGCATTTTGCACGGTATACGGTAATGGATGCACTGCAGGTGCTCCAGTGAGACTCCCTATGCGAGATAAGATCATATCGATAGAGAATTTGATGGCGATCATTCTGACATAGCTAGATTCTCTGTACGATGAGTAGATCAAAAGTTATGCCCGAAAAACACGTTTTAACGCATTTTGCACCTATGTCGGTAGTGGATGCACTGTAGGTGCTGCAGTGAGACTCCCTATGCGAGATAAGATCATATCGATAGAGAATTTGATGGCGATCATTCTGACATATCTAGATTCTCTGTACGATGAGTAGATCAAAAGTTATGCCCGAAAAACACGTTTTGACGCATTTTGCACCTATGTCGGTAATGGATGCACTGTAGGTGCTCCAGTGAGACTCCCTATGCGAGATAAGATCATATCGATAGAGAATTTGATGGCAATCATTCTGACATATCTAGAATCTCTGTACGATGAGTAGATCAAAAGTTATGCCCGAAAAACACGTTTTGACGCATTTTGCACGGTATACGGTAATGGATGCACTGCAGGTGCTCCAGTGAGACTCCCTATGCGAGATAAGATCATATCGATAGAGAATTTGATGGCGATCATTCTGACGTATCTAGAATCTCTGTACGATGAGTAGATCAAAAGTTATGCCCGAAAAACACGTTTTGACGCATTTTGCACGGTATACGGTAATGGATGCACTGCAGGTGCTCCAGTGAGACTCCCTATGCGAGATAAGATCATATCGATAGAGAATTTGATGGCGATCATTCTGACATAGCTAGATTCTCTGTACGATGAGTAGATCAAAAGTTATGCCCGAAAAACACGTTTTGACGCATTTTGCACCTATGTCGGTAATGGATGCACTGTAGGTGCTCCAGTGAGACTCCCTATGCGAGATAAGATCATATCGATAGAGAATTTGATGGCGATCATTCTGACATATCTAGATTCTCTGTACGATGAGTAGATCAAAAGTTATGCCCGAAAAACACGTTTTAACGCATTTTGCACCTATGTCGGTAGTGGATGCACTGTAGGTGCTGCAGTGAGACTCCCTATGCGAGATAAGATCATATCGATAGAGAATTTGATGACGATCATTCTGACATATCTAGAATCTCTGTACGATGAGTAGATCAAAAGTTATGCCCGAAAAACACGTTTTGACGCATTTTGCACCTATGTCGGTAATGGATGCACTGTAGGTGCTCCAGTGAGACTCCCTATGCGAGATAAGATCATATCGATAGAGAATTTGATGGCAATCATTCTGACATATCTAGAATCTCTGTACGATGAGTAGATCAAAAGTTATGCCCGAAAAACACGTTTTGACGCATTTTGCACGGTATACGGTAATGGATGCACTGCAGGTGCTCCAGTGAGACTCCCTATGCGAGATAAGATCATATCGATAGAGAATTTGATGGCGATCATTCTGACATAGCTAGATTCTCTGTACGATGAGTAGATCAAAAGTTATGCCCGAAAAACACGTTTTAACGCATTTTGCACCTATGTCGGTAGTGGATGCACTGTAGGTGCTGCAGTGAGACTCCCTATGCGAGATAAGATCATATCGATAGAGAATTTGATGGCGATCATTCTGACATATCTAGATTCTCTGTACGATGAGTAGATCAAAAGTTATGCCCGAAAAACACGTTTTAACGCATTTTGCACCTATGTCGGTAGTGGATGCACTGTAGGTGCTGCAGTGAGACTCCCTATGCGAGATAAGATCATATCGATAGAGAATTTGATGGCAATCATTCTGACATATCTAGAATCTCTGTACGATGAGTAGATCAAAAGTTATGCCCGAAAAACACGTTTTGACGCATTTTGCACGGTATACGGTAATGGATGCACTGCAGGTGCTCCAGTGAGACTCCCTATGCGAGATAAGATCATATCGATAGAGAATTTGATGGCGATCATTCTGACATAGCTAGATTCTCTGTACGATGAGTAGATCAAAAGTTATGCCCGAAAAACACGTTTTAACGCATTTTGCACCTATGTCGGTAGTGGATGCACTGTAGGTGCTGCAGTGAGACTCCCTATGCGAGATAAGATCATATCGATAGAGAATTTGATGGCAATCATTCTGACATATCTAGAATCTCTGTACGATGAGTAGATCAAAAGTTATGCCCGAAAAACACGTTTTGACGCATTTTGCACGGTATACGGTAATGGATGCACTGCAGGTGCTCCAGTGAGACTCCCTATGCGAGATAAGATCATATCGATAGAGAATTTGATGGCGATCATTCTGACATAGCTAGATTCTCTGTACGATGAGTAGATCAAAAGTTATGCCCGAAAAACACGTTTTGACGCATTTTGCACCTATGTCGGTAATGGATGCACTGTAGGTGCTCCAGTGAGACTCCCTATGCGAGATAAGATCATATCGATAGAGAATTTGATGGCGATCATTCTGACATATCTAGATTCTCTGTACGATGAGTAGATCAAAAGTTATGCCCGAAAAACACGTTTTAACGCATTTTGCACCTATGTCGGTAGTGGATGCACTGTAGGTGCTGCAGTGAGACTCCCTATGCGAGATAAGATCATATCGATAGAGAATTTGATGGCGATCATTCTGACATAGCTAGATTCTCTGTACGATGAGTAGATCAAAAGTTATGCCCGAAAAACACGTTTTGACGCATTTTGCACCTATGTCGGTAATGGATGCACTGTAGGTGCTCCAGTGAGACTCCCTATGCGAGATAAGATCATATCGATAGAGAATTTGATGGCGATCATTCTGACATATCTAGATTCTCTGTACGATGAGTAGATCAAAAGTTATGCCCGAAAAACACGTTTTAACGCATTTTGCACCTATGTCGGTAGTGGATGCACTGCAGGTGCTCCAGTGAGACTCCCTATGCGAGATAAGATCATATCGATAGAGAATTTGATGGCGATCATTCTGACATAGCTAGATTCTCTGTACGATGAGTAGATCAAAAGTTATGCCCGAAAAACACGTTTTGACGCATTTTGCACCTATGTCGGTAATGGATGCACTGTAGGTGCTCCAGTGAGACTCCCTATGCGAGATAAGATCATATCGATAGAGAATTTGATGGCGATCATTCTGACATATCTAGATTCTCTGTACGATGAGTAGATCAAAAGTTATGCCCGAAAAACACGTTTTAACGCATTTTGCACCTATGTCGGTAGTGGATGCACTGTAGGTGCTGCAGTGAGACTCCCTATGCGAGATAAGATCATATCGATAGAGAATTTGATGACGATCATTCTGACATATCTAGAATCTCTGTACGATGAGTAGATCAAAAGTTATGCCCGAAAAACACGTTTTGACGCATTTTGCACCTATGTCGGTAATGGATGCACTGTAGGTGCTCCAGTGAGACTCCCTATGTGAGATAAGATCATATCGATAGAGAATTTGATGGCAATCATTCTGACATATCTAGAATCTCTGTACGATGAGTAGATCAAAAGTTATGCCCGAAAAACACGTTTTGACGCATTTTGCACGGTATACGGTAATGGATGCACTGCAGGTGCTCCAGTGAGACTCCCTATGCGAGATAAGATCATATCGATAGAGAATTTGATGGCGATCATTCTGACATAGCTAGATTCTCTGTACGATGAGTAGATCAAAAGTTATGCCCGAAAAACACGTTTTGACGCATTTTGCACCTATGTCGGTAATGGATGCACTGTAGGTGCTCCAGTGAGACTCCCTATGCGAGATAAGATCATATCGATAGAGAATTTGATGGCGATCATTCTGACATATCTAGATTCTCTGTACGATGAGTAGATCAAAAGTTATGCCCGAAAAACACGTTTTAACGCATTTTGCACCTATGTCGGTAGTGGATGCACTGTAGGTGCTGCAGTGAGACTCCCTATGCGAGATAAGATCATATCGATAGAGAATTTGATGACGATCATTCTGACATATCTAGAATCTCTGTACGATGAGTAGATCAAAAGTTATGCCCGAAAAACACGTTTTGACGCATTTTGCACCTATGTCGGTAATGGATGCACTGTAGGTGCTCCAGTGAGACTCCCTATGCGAGATAAGATCATATCGATAGAGAATTTGATGGCAATCATTCTGACATATCTAGAATCTCTGTACGATGAGTAGATCAAAAGTTATGCCCGAAAAACACGTTTTGACGCATTTTGCACGGTATACGGTAATGGATGCACTGCAGGTGCTCCAGTGAGACTCCCTATGCGAGATAAGATCATATCGATAGAGAATTTGATGGCGATCATTCTGACATAGCTAGATTCTCTGTACGATGAGTAGATCAAAAGTTATGCCCGAAAAACACGTTTTGACGCATTTTGCACCTATGTCGGTAATGGATGCACTGTAGGTGCTCCAGTGAGACTCCCTATGCGAGATAAGATCATATCGATAGAGAATTTGATGGCGATCATTCTGACATATCTAGATTCTCTGTACGATGAGTAGATCAAAAGTTATGCCCGAAAAACACGTTTTAACGCATTTTGCACCTATGTCGGTAGTGGATGCACTGTAGGTGCTGCAGTGAGACTCCCTATGCGAGATAAGATCATATCGATAGAGAATTTGATGACGATCATTCTGACATATCTAGAATCTCTGTACGATGAGTAGATCAAAAGTTATGCCCGAAAAACACGTTTTAACGCATTTTGCACCTATGTCGGTAGTGGATGCACTGTAGGTGCTGCAGTGAGACTCCCTATGCGAGATAAGATCATATCGATAGAGAATTTGATGACGATCATTCTGACATATCTAGAATCTCTGTACGATGAGTAGATCAAAAGTTATGCCCGAAAAACACGTTTTGACGCATTTTGCACGGTATACGGTAATGGATGCACTGCAGGTGCTCCAGTGAGACTCCCTATGCGAGATAAGATCATATCGATAGAGAATTTGATGGCAATCATTCTGACATATCTAGAATCTCTGTACGATGAGTAGATCAAAAGTTATGCCCGAAAAACACGTTTTGACGCATTTTGCACGGTATACGGTAATGGATGCACTGCAGGTGCTCCAGTGAGACTCCCTATGCGAGATAAGATCATATCGATAGAGAATTTGATGGCGATCATTCTGACATAGCTAGATTCTCTGTACGATGAGTAGATCAAAAGTTATGCCCGAAAAACACGTTTTGACGCATTTTGCACCTATGTCGGTAATGGATGCACTGTAGGTGCTCCAGTGAGACTCCCTATGCGAGATAAGATCATATCGATAGAGAATTTGATGGCGATCATTCTGACATATCTAGATTCTCTGTACGATGAGTAGATCAAAAGTTATGCCCGAAAAACACGTTTTAACGCATTTTGCACCTATGTCGGTAGTGGATGCACTGTAGGTGCTGCAGTGAGACTCCCTATGCGAGATAAGATCATATCGATAGAGAATTTGATGACGATCATTCTGACATATCTAGAATCTCTGTACGATGAGTAGATCAAAAGTTATGCCCGAAAAACACGTTTTGACGCATTTTGCACGGTATACGGTAATGGATGCACTGCAGGTGCTCCAGTGAGACTCCCTATGCGAGATAAGATCATATCGATAGAGAATTTGATGGCAATCATTCTGACATATCTAGAATCTCTGTACGATGAGTAGATCAAAAGTTATGCCCGAAAAACACGTTTTGACGCATTTTGCACGGTATACGGTAATGGATGCACTGCAGGTGCTCCAGTGAGACTCCCTATGCGAGATAAGATCATATCGATAGAGAATTTGATGGCGATCATTCTGACATAGCTAGATTCTCTGTACGATGAGTAGATCAAAAGTTATGCCCGAAAAACACGTTTTGACGCATTTTGCACCTATGTCGGTAATGGATGCACTGTAGGTGCTGCAGTGAGACTCCCTATGCGAGATAAGATCATATCGATAGAGAATTTGATGACGATCATTCTGACATATCTAGAATCTCTGTACGATGAGTAGATCAAAAGTTATGCCCGAAAAACACGTTTTGACGCATTTTGCACGGTATACGGTAATGGATGCACTGCAGGTGCTCCAGTGAGACTCCCTATGCGAGATAAGATCATATCGATAGAGAATTTGATGGCGATCATTCTGACATAGCTAGATTCTCTGTACGATGAGTAGATCAAAAGTTATGCCCGAAAAACACGTTTTGACGCATTTTGCACCTATGTCGGTAATGGATGCACTGTAGGTGCTGCAGTGAGACTCCCTATGCGAGATAAGATCATATCGATAGAGAATTTGATGGCGATCATTCTGACATATCTAGATTCTCTGTACGATGAGTAGATCAAAAGTTATGCCCGAAAAACACGTTTTAACGCATTTTGCACCTATGTCGGTAGTGGATGCACTGTAGGTGCTGCAGTGAGACTCCCTATGCGAGATAAGATCATATCGATAGAGAATTTGATGGCGATCATTCTGACATAGCTAGATTCTCTGTACGATGAGTAGATCAAAAGTTATGCCCGAAAAACACGTTTTGACGCATTTTGCACCTATGTCGGTAATGGATGCACTGTAGGTGCTGCAGTGAGACTCCCTATGCGAGATAAGATCATATCGATAGAGAATTTGATGACGATCATTCTGACATATCTAGAATCTCTGTACGATGAGTAGATCAAAAGTTATGCCCGAAAAACACGTTTTGACGCATTTTGCACGGTATACGGTAATGGATGCACTGCAGGTGCTCCAGTGAGACTCCCTATGCGAGATAAGATCATATCGATAGAGAATTTGATGGCGATCATTCTGACATAGCTAGATTCTCTGTACGATGAGTAGATCAAAAGTTATGCCCGAAAAACACGTTTTAACGCATTTTGCACCTATGTCGGTAGTGGATGCACTGTAGGTGCTGCAGTGAGACTCCCTATGCGAGATAAGATCATATCGATAGAGAATTTGATGACGATCATTCTGACATATCTAGAATCTCTGTACGATGAGTAGATCAAAAGTTATGCCCGAAAAACACGTTTTGACGCATTTTGCACGGTATACGGTAATGGATGCACTGCAGGTGCTCCAGTGAGACTCCCTATGCGAGATAAGATCATATCGATAGAGAATTTGATGGCGATCATTCTGACATAGCTAGATTCTCTGTACGATGAGTAGATCAAAAGTTATGCCCGAAAAACACGTTTTAACGCATTTTGCACCTATGTCGGTAGTGGATGCACTGTAGGTGCTCCAGTGAGACTCCCTATGCGAGATAAGATCATATCGATAGAGAATTTGATGGCGATCATTCTGACATATCTAGATTCTCTGTACGATGAGTAGATCAAAAGTTATGCCCGAAAAACACGTTTTAACGCATTTTGCACCTATGTCGGTAGTGGATGCACTGTAGGTGCTGCAGTGAGACTCCCTATGCGAGATAAGATCATATCGATAGAGAATTTGATGGCGATCATTCTGACATATCTAGATTCTCTGTACGATGAGTAGATCAAAAGTTATGCCCGAAAAACACGTTTTGACGCATTTTGCACCTATGTCGGTAATGGATGCACTGTAGGTGCTCCAGTGAGACTCCCTATGCGAGATAAGATCATATCGATAGAGAATTTGATGGCAATCATTCTGACATATCTAGAATCTCTGTACGATGAGTAGATCAAAAGTTATGCCCGAAAAACACGTTTTGACGCATTTTGCACGGTATACGGTAATGGATGCACTGCAGGTGCTCCAGTGAGACTCCCTATGCGAGATAAGATCATATCGATAGAGAATTTGATGGCGATCATTCTGACATATCTAGAATCTCTGTACGATGAGTAGATCAAAAGTTATGCCCGAAAAACACGTTTTAACGCATTTTGCACCTATGTCGGTAGTGGATGCACTGTAGGTGCTGCAGTGAGACTCCCTATGCGAGATAAGATCATATCGATAGAGAATTTGATGGCGATCATTCTGACATATCTAGATTCTCTGTACGATGAGTAGATCAAAAGTTATGCCCGAAAAACACGTTTTGACGCATTTTGCACCTATGTCGGTAATGGATGCACTGTAGGTGCTCCAGTGAGACTCCCTATGCGAGATAAGATCATATCGATAGAGAATTTGATGACGATCATTCTGACATATCTAGAATCTCTGTACGATGAGTAGATCAAAAGTTATGCCCGAAAAACACGTTTTGACGCATTTTGCACCTATGTCGGTAATGGATGCACTGTAGGTGCTCCAGTGAGACTCCCTATGCGAGATAAGATCATATCGATAGAGAATTTGATGACGATCATTCTGACATAGCTAGATTCTCTGTACGATGAGTAGATCAAAAGTTATGCCCGAAAAACACGTTTTAACGCATTTTGCACCTATGTCGGTAGTGGATGCACTGTAGGTGCTGCAGTGAGACTCCCTATGCGAGATAAGATCATATCGATAGAGAATTTGATGACGATCATTCTGACATATCTAGAATCTCTGTACGATGAGTAGATCAAAAGTTATGCCCGAAAAACACGTTTTAACGCATTTTGCACCTATGTCGGTAGTGGATGCACTGTAGGTGCTGCAGTGAGACTCCCTATGCGAGATAAGATCATATCGATAGAGAATTTGATGACGATCATTCTGACATATCTAGAATCTCTGTACGATGAGTAGATCAAAAGTTATGCCCGAAAAACACGTTTTGACGCATTTTGCACCTATGTCGGTAATGGATGCACTGTAGGTGCTCCAGTGAGACTCCCTATGCGAGATAAGATCATATCGATAGAGAATTTGATGGCAATCATTCTGACATATCTAGAATCTCTGTACGATGAGTAGATCAAAAGTTATGCCCGAAAAACACGTTTTGACGCATTTTGCACCTATGTCGGTAATGGATGCACTGTAGGTGCTCCAGTGAGACTCCCTATGCGAGATAAGATCATATCGATAGAGAATTTGATGACGATCATTCTGACATAGCTAGATTCTCTGTACGATGAGTAGATCAAAAGTTATGCCCGAAAAACACGTTTTAACGCATTTTGCACCTATGTCGGTAGTGGATGCACTGTAGGTGCTGCAGTGAGACTCCCTATGCGAGATAAGATCATATCGATAGAGAATTTGATGACGATCATTCTGACATATCTAGAATCTCTGTACGATGAGTAGATCAAAAGTTATGCCCGAAAAACACGTTTTAACGCATTTTGCACCTATGTCGGTAGTGGATGCACTGTAGGTGCTGCAGTGAGACTCCCTATGCGAGATAAGATCATATCGATAGAGAATTTGATGACGATCATTCTGACATATCTAGAATCTCTGTACGATGAGTAGATCAAAAGTTATGCCCGAAAAACACGTTTTGACGCATTTTGCACCTATGTCGGTAATGGATGCACTGTAGGTGCTCCAGTGAGACTCCCTATGCGAGATAAGATCATATCGATAGAGAATTTGATGGCAATCATTCTGACATATCTAGAATCTCTGTACGATGAGTAGATCAAAAGTTATGCCCGAAAAACACGTTTTGACGCATTTTGCACGGTATACGGTAATGGATGCACTGCAGGTGCTCCAGTGAGACTCCCTATGCGAGATAAGATCATATCGATAGAGAATTTGATGGCGATCATTCTGACATAGCTAGATTCTCTGTACGATGAGTAGATCAAAAGTTATGCCCGAAAAACACGTTTTGACGCATTTTGCACCTATGTCGGTAATGGATGCACTGTAGGTGCTCCAGTGAGACTCCCTATGCGAGATAAGATCATATCGATAGAGAATTTGATGGCGATCATTCTGACATATCTAGATTCTCTGTACGATGAGTAGATCAAAAGTTATGCCCGAAAAACACGTTTTAACGCATTTTGCACCTATGTCGGTAGTGGATGCACTGTAGGTGCTGCAGTGAGACTCCCTATGCGAGATAAGATCATATCGATAGAGAATTTGATGACGATCATTCTGACATATCTAGAATCTCTGTACGATGAGTAGATCAAAAGTTATGCCCGAAAAACACGTTTTGACGCATTTTGCACGGTATAGGGTAATGGATGCACTGCAGGTGCTCCAGTGAGACTCCCTATGCGAGATAAGATCATATCGATAGAGAATTTGATGGCGATCATTCTGACATAGCTAGATTCTCTGTACGATGAGTAGATCAAAAGTTATGCCCGAAAAACACGTTTTAACGCATTTTGCACCTATGTCGGTAGTGGATGCACTGTAGGTGCTCCAGTGAGACTCCCTATGCGAGATAAGATCATATCGATAGAGAATTTGATGGCGATCATTCTGACATATCTAGATTCTCTGTACGATGAGTAGATCAAAAGTTATGCCCGAAAAACACGTTTTAACGCATTTTGCACCTATGTCGGTAGTGGATGCACTGTAGGTGCTGCAGTGAGACTCCCTATGCGAGATAAGATCATATCGATAGAGAATTTGATGGCGATCATTCTGACATATCTAGATTCTCTGTACGATGAGTAGATCAAAAGTTATGCCCGAAAAACACGTTTTGACGCATTTTGCACCTATGTCGGTAATGGATGCACTGTAGGTGCTCCAGTGAGACTCCCTATGCGAGATAAGATCATATCGATAGAGAATTTGATGGCAATCATTCTGACATATCTAGAATCTCTGTACGATGAGTAGATCAAAAGTTATGCCCGAAAAACACGTTTTGACGCATTTTGCACGGTATACGGTAATGGATGCACTGCAGGTGCTCCAGTGAGACTCCCTATGCGAGATAAGATCATATCGATAGAGAATTTGATGGCGATCATTCTGACATATCTAGAATCTCTGTACGATGAGTAGATCAAAAGTTATGCCCGAAAAACACGTTTTAACGCATTTTGCACCTATGTCGGTAGTGGATGCACTGTAGGTGCTGCAGTGAGACTCCCTATGCGAGATAAGATCATATCGATAGAGAATTTGATGGCGATCATTCTGACATATCTAGATTCTCTGTACGATGAGTAGATCAAAAGTTATGCCCGAAAAACACGTTTTGACGCATTTTGCACCTATGTCGGTAATGGATGCACTGTAGGTGCTCCAGTGAGACTCCCTATGCGAGATAAGATCATATCGATAGAGAATTTGATGACGATCATTCTGACATATCTAGAATCTCTGTACGATGAGTAGATCAAAAGTTATGCCCGAAAAACACGTTTTGACGCATTTTGCACCTATGTCGGTAATGGATGCACTGTAGGTGCTCCAGTGAGACTCCCTATGCGAGATAAGATCATATCGATAGAGAATTTGATGACGATCATTCTGACATATCTAGAATCTCTGTACGATGAGTAGATCAAAAGTTATGCCCGAAAAACACGTTTTGACGCATTTTGCACCTATGTCGGTAATGGATGCACTGTAGGTGCTCCAGTGAGACTCCCTATGCGAGATAAGATCATATCGATAGAGAATTTGATGGCGATCATTCTGACATAGCTAGATTCTCTGTACGATGAGTAGATCAAAAGTTATGCCCGAAAAACACGTTTTGACGCATTTTGCACGGTATACGGTAATGGATGCACTGCAGGTGCTCCAGTGAGACTCCCTATGCGAGATAAGATCATATCGATAGAGAATTTGATGACGATCATTCTGACATATCTATATTCTCTGTACGATGAGTAGATCAAAAGTTATGCCCGAAAAACACGTTTTGACGCATTTTGCACCTATGTCGGTAATGGATGCACTGTAGGTGCTGCAGTGAGACTCCCTATGCGAGATAAGATCATATCGATAGAGAATTTGATGGCGATCATTCTGACATATCTAGAATCTCTGTACGATGAGTAGATCAAAAGTTATGCCCGAAAAACACGTTTTAACGCATTTTGCACCTATGTCGGTAGTGGATGCACTGTAGGTGCTCCAGTGAGACTCCCTATGCGAGATAAGATCATATCGATAGAGAATTTGATGGCGATCATTCTGACATAGCTAGATTCTCTGTACGATGAGTAGATCAAAAGTTATGCCCGAAAAACACGTTTTAACGCATTTTGCACCTATGTCGGTAGTGGATGCACTGTAGGTGCTCCAGTGAGACTCCCTATGCGAGATAAGATCATATCGATAGAGAATTTGATGGCGATCATTCTGACATAGCTAGATTCTCTGTACGATGAGTAGATCAAAAGTTATGCCCGAAAAACACGTTTTGACGCATTTTGCACCTATGTCGGTAATGGATGCACTGTAGGTGCTCCAGTGAGACTCCCTATGCGAGATAAGATCATATCGATAGAGAATTTGATGGCGATCATTCTGACATATCTAGATTCTCTGTACGATGAGTAGATCAAAAGTTATGCCCGAAAAACACGTTTTAACGCATTTTGCACCTATGTCGGTAGTGGATGCACTGCAGGTGCTCCAGTGAGACTCCCTATGCGAGATAAGATCATATCGATAGAGAATTTGATGGCGATCATTCTGACATAGCTAGATTCTCTGTACGATGAGTAGATCAAAAGTTATGCCCGAAAAACACGTTTTGACGCATTTTGCACCTATGTCGGTAATGGATGCACTGTAGGTGCTCCAGTGAGACTCCCTATGCGAGATAAGATCATATCGATAGAGAATTTGATGGCGATCATTCTGACATATCTAGATTCTCTGTACGATGAGTAGATCAAAAGTTATGCCCGAAAAACACGTTTTAACGCATTTTGCACCTATGTCGGTAGTGGATGCACTGTAGGTGCTGCAGTGAGACTCCCTATGCGAGATAAGATCATATCGATAGAGAATTTGATGACGATCATTCTGACATATCTAGAATCTCTGTACGATGAGTAGATCAAAAGTTATGCCCGAAAAACACGTTTTGACGCATTTTGCACCTATGTCGGTAATGGATGCACTGTAGGTGCTCCAGTGAGACTCCCTATGCGAGATAAGATCATATCGATAGAGAATTTGATGGCAATCATTCTGACATATCTAGAATCTCTGTACGATGAGTAGATCAAAAGTTATGCCCGAAAAACACGTTTTGACGCATTTTGCACGGTATACGGTAATGGATGCACTGCAGGTGCTCCAGTGAGACTCCCTATGCGAGATAAGATCATATCGATAGAGAATTTGATGGCGATCATTCTGACATAGCTAGATTCTCTGTACGATGAGTAGATCAAAAGTTATGCCCGAAAAACACGTTTTGACGCATTTTGCACCTATGTCGGTAATGGATGCACTGTAGGTGCTCCAGTGAGACTCCCTATGCGAGATAAGATCATATCGATAGAGAATTTGATGGCGATCATTCTGACATATCTAGATTCTCTGTACGATGAGTAGATCAAAAGTTATGCCCGAAAAACACGTTTTAACGCATTTTGCACCTATGTCGGTAGTGGATGCACTGTAGGTGCTGCAGTGAGACTCCCTATGCGAGATAAGATCATATCGATAGAGAATTTGATGACGATCATTCTGACATATCTAGAATCTCTGTACGATGAGTAGATCAAAAGTTATGCCCGAAAAACACGTTTTGACGCATTTTGCACCTATGTCGGTAATGGATGCACTGTAGGTGCTCCAGTGAGACTCCCTATGCGAGATAAGATCATATCGATAGAGAATTTGATGGCAATCATTCTGACATATCTAGAATCTCTGTACGATGAGTAGATCAAAAGTTATGCCCGAAAAACACGTTTTGACGCATTTTGCACGGTATACGGTAATGGATGCACTGCAGGTGCTCCAGTGAGACTCCCTATGCGAGATAAGATCATATCGATAGAGAATTTGATGGCGATCATTCTGACATAGCTAGATTCTCTGTACGATGAGTAGATCAAAAGTTATGCCCGAAAAACACGTTTTAACGCATTTTGCACCTATGTCGGTAGTGGATGCACTGTAGGTGCTCCAGTGAGACTCCCTATGCGAGATAAGATCATATCGATAGAGAATTTGATGGCGATCATTCTGACATATCTAGATTCTCTGTACGATGAGTAGATCAAAAGTTATGCCCGAAAAACACGTTTTAACGCATTTTGCACCTATGTCGGTAGTGGATGCACTGTAGGTGCTCCAGTGAGACTCCCTATGCGAGATAAGATCATATCGATAGAGAATTTGATGGCGATCATTCTGACATATCTAGATTCTCTGTACGATGAGTAGATCAAAAGTTATGCCCGAAAAACACGTTTTAACGCATTTTGCACCTATGTCGGTAGTGGATGCACTGTAGGTGCTGCAGTGAGACTCCCTATGCGAGATAAGATCATATCGATAGAGAATTTGATGGCGATCATTCTGACATATCTAGATTCTCTGTACGATGAGTAGATCAAAAGTTATGCCCGAAAAACACGTTTTGACGCATTTTGCACCTATGTCGGTAATGGATGCACTGTAGGTGCTCCAGTGAGACTCCCTATGCGAGATAAGATCATATCGATAGAGAATTTGATGGCAATCATTCTGACATATCTAGAATCTCTGTACGATGAGTAGATCAAAAGTTATGCCCGAAAAACACGTTTTGACGCATTTTGCACGGTATACGGTAATGGATGCACTGCAGGTGCTCCAGTGAGACTCCCTATGCGAGATAAGATCATATCGATAGAGAATTTGATGGCGATCATTCTGACATATCTAGAATCTCTGTACGATGAGTAGATCAAAAGTTATGCCCGAAAAACACGTTTTAACGCATTTTGCACCTATGTCGGTAGTGGATGCACTGTAGGTGCTGCAGTGAGACTCCCTATGCGAGATAAGATCATATCGATAGAGAATTTGATGGCGATCATTCTGACATATCTAGATTCTCTGTACGATGAGTAGATCAAAAGTTATGCCCGAAAAACACGTTTTGACGCATTTTGCACCTATGTCGGTAATGGATGCACTGTAGGTGCTCCAGTGAGACTCCCTATGCGAGATAAGATCATATCGATAGAGAATTTGATGACGATCATTCTGACATATCTAGAATCTCTGTACGATGAGTAGATCAAAAGTTATGCCCGAAAAACACGTTTTGACGCATTTTGCACCTATGTCGGTAATGGATGCACTGTAGGTGCTCCAGTGAGACTCCCTATGCGAGATAAGATCATATCGATAGAGAATTTGATGGCGATCATTCTGACATAGCTAGATTCTCTGTACGATGAGTAGATCAAAAGTTATGCCCGAAAAACACGTTTTGACGCATTTTGCACGGTATACGGTAATGGATGCACTGCAGGTGCTCCAGTGAGACTCCCTATGCGAGATAAGATCATATCGATAGAGAATTTGATGACGATCATTCTGACATATCTATATTCTCTGTACGATGAGTAGATCAAAAGTTATGCCCGAAAAACACGTTTTGACGCATTTTGCACCTATGTCGGTAATGGATGCACTGTAGGTGCTGCAGTGAGACTCCCTATGCGAGATAAGATCACATCGATAGAGAATTTGATGGCGA
Organism: Heterorhabditis bacteriophora; assembly: GCA_964036235.1. Classification (NCBI taxonomy): domain Eukaryota; kingdom Metazoa; phylum Nematoda; class Chromadorea; order Rhabditida; family Heterorhabditidae; genus Heterorhabditis; species Heterorhabditis bacteriophora. The sequence continues at coordinate 239,237 of OZ038425.1, read as the reverse complement.
TCATTCTGACATATCTAGAATCTCTGTACGATGAGTAGATCAAAAGTTATGCCCGAAAAACACGTTTTAACGCATTTTGCACCTATGTCGGTAGTGGATGCACTGTAGGTGCTCCAGTGAGACTCCCTATGCGAGATAAGATCATATCGATAGAGAATTTGATGGCGATCATTCTGACATAGCTAGATTCTCTGTACGATGAGTAGATCAAAAGTTATGCCCGAAAAACACGTTTTAACGCATTTTGCACCTATGTCGGTAGTGGATGCACTGTAGGTGCTCCAGTGAGACTCCCTATGCGAGATAAGATCATATCGATAGAGAATTTGATGGCGATCATTCTGACATAGCTAGATTCTCTGTACGATGAGTAGATCAAAAGTTATGCCCGAAAAACACGTTTTAACGCATTTTGCACCTATGTCGGTAGTGGATGCACTGTAGGTGCTGCAGTGAGACTCCCTATGCGAGATAAGATCATATCGATAGAGAATTTGATGGCGATCATTCTGACGTATCTAGAATCTCTGTACGATGAGTAGATCAAAAGTTATGCCCGAAAAACACGTTTTGACGCATTTTGCACGGTATACGGTAATGGATGCACTGCAGGTGCTCCAGTGAGACTCCCTATGCGAGATAAGATCATATCGATAGAGAATTTGATGACGATCATTCTGACATATCTATATTCTCTGTACGATGAGTAGATCAAAAGTTATGCCCGAAAAACACGTTTTGACGCATTTTGCACCTATGTCGGTAATGGATGCACTGTAGGTGCTCCAGTGAGACTCCCTATGCGAGATAAGATCATATCGATAGAGAATTTGATGGCAATCATTCTGACATATCTAGAATCTCTGTACGATGAGTAGATCAAAAGTTATGCCCGAAAAACACGTTTTGACGCATTTTGCACGGTATACGGTAATGGATGCACTGCAGGTGCTCCAGTGAGACTCCCTATGCGAGATAAGATCATATCGATAGAGAATTTGATGGCGATCATTCTGACATAGCTAGATTCTCTGTACGATGAGTAGATCAAAAGTTATGCCCGAAAAACACGTTTTAACGCATTTTGCACCTATGTCGGTAGTGGATGCACTGTAGGTGCTCCAGTGAGACTCCCTATGCGAGATAAGATCATATCGATAGAGAATTTGATGGCGATCATTCTGACGTATCTAGATTCTCTGTACGATGAGTAGATCAAAAGTTATGCCCGAAAAACACGTTTTAACGCATTTTGCACCTATGTCGGTAGTGGATGCACTGTAGGTGCTGCAGTGAGACTCCCTATGCGAGATAAGATCATATCGATAGAGAATTTGATGGCGATCATTCTGACATATCTAGATTCTCTGTACGATGAGTAGATCAAAAGTTATGCCCGAAAAACACGTTTTGACGCATTTTGCACCTATGTCGGTAATGGATGCACTGTAGGTGCTCCAGTGAGACTCCCTATGCGAGATAAGATCATATCGATAGAGAATTTGATGGCAATCATTCTGACATATCTAGAATCTCTGTACGATGAGTAGATCAAAAGTTATGCCCGAAAAACACGTTTTGACGCATTTTGCACGGTATACGGTAATGGATGCACTGCAGGTGCTCCAGTGAGACTCCCTATGCGAGATAAGATCATATCGATAGAGAATTTGATGGCGATCATTCTGACATAGCTAGATTCTCTGTACGATGAGTAGATCAAAAGTTATGCCCGAAAAACACGTTTTAACGCATTTTGCACCTATGTCGGTAGTGGATGCACTGTAGGTGCTGCAGTGAGACTCCCTATGCGAGATAAGATCATATCGATAGAGAATTTGATGGCGATCATTCTGACATATCTAGATTCTCTGTACGATGAGTAGATCAAAAGTTATGCCCGAAAAACACGTTTTGACGCATTTTGCACCTATGTCGGTAATGGATGCACTGTAGGTGCTCCAGTGAGACTCCCTATGCGAGATAAGATCATATCGATAGAGAATTTGATGGCAATCATTCTGACATATCTAGAATCTCTGTACGATGAGTAGATCAAAAGTTATGCCCGAAAAACACGTTTTGACGCATTTTGCACGGTATACGGTAATGGATGCACTGCAGGTGCTCCAGTGAGACTCCCTATGCGAGATAAGATCATATCGATAGAGAATTTGATGACGATCATTCTGACATATCTATATTCTCTGTACGATGAGTAGATCAAAAGTTATGCCCGAAAAACACGTTTTGACGCATTTTGCACCTATGTCGGTAATGGATGCACTGTAGGTGCTGCAGTGAGACTCCCTATGCGAGATAAGATCATATCGATAGAGAATTTGATGGCGATCATTCTGACATATCTAGAATCTCTGTACGATGAGTAGATCAAAAGTTATGCCCGAAAAACACGTTTTAACGCATTTTGCACCTATGTCGGTAGTGGATGCACTGTAGGTGCTCCAGTGAGACTCCCTATGCGAGATAAGATCATATCGATAGAGAATTTGATGGCGATCATTCTGACATAGCTAGATTCTCTGTACGATGAGTAGATCAAAAGTTATGCCCGAAAAACACGTTTTAACGCATTTTGCACCTATGTCGGTAGTGGATGCACTGTAGGTGCTCCAGTGAGACTCCCTATGCGAGATAAGATCATATCGATAGAGAATTTGATGGCGATCATTCTGACATAGCTAGATTCTCTGTACGATGAGTAGATCAAAAGTTATGCCCGAAAAACACGTTTTAACGCATTTTGCACCTATGTCGGTAGTGGATGCACTGTAGGTGCTGCAGTGAGACTCCCTATGCGAGATAAGATCATATCGATAGAGAATTTGATGGCGATCATTCTGACGTATCTAGAATCTCTGTACGATGAGTAGATCAAAAGTTATGCCCGAAAAACACGTTTTGACGCATTTTGCACGGTATACGGTAATGGATGCACTGCAGGTGCTCCAGTGAGACTCCCTATGCGAGATAAGATCATATCGATAGAGAATTTGATGGCGATCATTCTGGCATAGCTAGATTCTCTGTACGATGAGTAGATCAAAAGTTATGCCCGAAAAACACTTTTTAACGCATTTTGCACCTATGTCGGTAGTGGATGCACTGTAGGTGCTGCAGTGAGACTCCCTATGCGAGATAAGATCATATCGATAGAGAATTTGATGACGATCATTCTGACATATCTAGAATCTCTGTACGATGAGTAGATCAAAAGTTATGCCCGAAAAACACGTTTTAACGCATTTTGCACCTATGTCGGTAGTGGATGCACTGTAGGTGCTGCAGTGAGACTCCCTATGCGAGATAAGATCATATCGATAGAGAATTTGATGGCGATCATTCTGGCATAGCTAGATTCTCTGTACGATGAGTAGATCAAAAGTTATGCCCGAAAAACACGTTTTAACGCATTTTGCACCTATGTCGGTAGTGGATGCACTGTAGGTGCTGCAGTGAGACTCCCTATGCGAGATAAGATCATATCGATAGAGAATTTGATGACGATCATTCTGACATATCTAGAATCTCTGTACGATGAGTAGATCAAAAGTTATGCCCGAAAAACACGTTTTAACGCATTTTGCACCTATGTCGGTAGTGGATGCACTGTAGGTGCTGCAGTGAGACTCCCTATGCGAGATAAGATCATATCGATAGAGAATTTGATGGCGATCATTCTGACATATCTAGATTCTCTGTACGATGAGTAGATCAAAAGTTATGCCCGAAAAACACGTTTTGACGCATTTTGCACCTATGTCGGTAATGGATGCACTGTAGGTGCTCCAGTGAGACTCCCTATGCGAGATAAGATCATATCGATAGAGAATTTGATGACGATCATTCTGACATATCTAGAATCTCTGTACGATGAGTAGATCAAAAGTTATGCCCGAAAAACACGTTTTGACGCATTTTGCACCTATGTCGGTAATGGATGCACTGTAGGTGCTCCAGTGAGACTCCCTATGCGAGATAAGATCATATCGATAGAGAATTTGATGACGATCATTCTGACATATCTAGAATCTCTGTACGATGAGTAGATCAAAAGTTATGCCCGAAAAACACGTTTTGACGCATTTTGCACCTATGTCGGTAATGGATGCACTGTAGGTGCTCCAGTGAGACTCCCTATGCGAGATAAGATCATATCGATAGAGAATTTGATGACGATCATTCTGACATATCTAGAATCTCTGTACGATGAGTAGATCAAAAGTTATGCCCGAAAAACACGTTTTGACGCATTTTGCACCTATGTCGGTAATGGATGCACTGTAGGTGCTCCAGTGAGACTCCCTATGCGAGATAAGATCATATCGATAGAGAATTTGATGGCGATCATTCTGACATAGCTAGATTCTCTGTACGATGAGTAGATCAAAAGTTATGCCCGAAAAACACGTTTTGACGCATTTTGCACGGTATACGGTAATGGATGCACTGCAGGTGCTCCAGTGAGACTCCCTATGCGAGATAAGATCATATCGATAGAGAATTTGATGACGATCATTCTGACATATCTATATTCTCTGTACGATGAGTAGATCAAAAGTTATGCCCGAAAAACACGTTTTGACGCATTTTGCACCTATGTCGGTAATGGATGCACTGTAGGTGCTGCAGTGAGACTCCCTATGCGAGATAAGATCATATCGATAGAGAATTTGATGGCGATCATTCTGACATATCTAGAATCTCTGTACGATGAGTAGATCAAAAGTTATGCCCGAAAAACACGTTTTAACGCATTTTGCACCTATGTCGGTAGTGGATGCACTGTAGGTGCTCCAGTGAGACTCCCTATGCGAGATAAGATCATATCGATAGAGAATTTGATGGCGATCATTCTGACATAGCTAGATTCTCTGTACGATGAGTAGATCAAAAGTTATGCCCGAAAAACACGTTTTAACGCATTTTGCACCTATGTCGGTAGTGGATGCACTGTAGGTGCTCCAGTGAGACTCCCTATGCGAGATAAGATCATATCGATAGAGAATTTGATGGCGATCATTCTGACATAGCTAGATTCTCTGTACGATGAGTAGATCAAAAGTTATGCCCGAAAAACACGTTTTAACGCATTTTGCACCTATGTCGGTAGTGGATGCACTGTAGGTGCTGCAGTGAGACTCCCTATGCGAGATAAGATCATATCGATAGAGAATTTGATGGCGATCATTCTGACGTATCTAGAATCTCTGTACGATGAGTAGATCAAAAGTTATGCCCGAAAAACACGTTTTGACGCATTTTGCACGGTATACGGTAATGGATGCACTGCAGGTGCTCCAGTGAGACTCCCTATGCGAGATAAGATCATATCGATAGAGAATTTGATGACGATCATTCTGACATATCTAGATTCTCTGTACGATGAGTAGATCAAAAGTTATGCCCGAAAAACACGTTTTGACGCATTTTGCACCTATGTCGGTAATGGATGCACTGTAGGTGCTCCAGTGAGACTCCCTATGCGAGATAAGATCATATCGATAGAGAATTTGATGGCGATCATTCTGACATAGCTAGATTCTCTGTACGATGAGTAGATCAAAAGTTATGCCCGAAAAACACGTTTTAACGCATTTTGCACCTATGTCGGTAGTGGATGCACTGTAGGTGCTGCAGTGAGACTCCCTATGCGAGATAAGATCATATCGATAGAGAATTTGATGGCGATCATTCTGACGTATCTAGAATCTCTGTACGATGAGTAGATCAAAAGTTATGCCCGAAAAACACGTTTTGACGCATTTTGCACGGTATACGGTAATGGATGCACTGCAGGTGCTCCAGTGAGACTCCCTATGCGAGATAAGATCATATCGATAGAGAATTTGATGACGATCATTCTGACATATCTAGATTCTCTGTACGATGAGTAGATCAAAAGTTATGCCCGAAAAACACGTTTTGACGCATTTTGCACCTATGTCGGTAATGGATGCACTGTAGGTGCTCCAGTGAGACTCCCTATGCGAGATAAGATCATATCGATAGAGAATTTGATGGCAATCATTCTGACATATCTAGAATCTCTGTACGATGAGTAGATCAAAAGTTATGCCCGAAAAACACGTTTTGACGCATTTTGCACGGTATACGGTAATGGATGCACTGCAGGTGCTCCAGTGAGACTCCCTATGCGAGATAAGATCATATCGATAGAGAATTTGATGACGATCATTCTGACATATCTATATTCTCTGTACGATGAGTAGATCAAAAGTTATGCCCGAAAAACACGTTTTGACGCATTTTGCACCTATGTCGGTAATGGATGCACTGTAGGTGCTGCAGTGAGACTCCCTATGCGAGATAAGATCATATCGATAGAGAATTTGATGGCGATCATTCTGACATATCTAGATTCTCTGTACGATGAGTAGATCAAAAGTTATGCCCGAAAAACACGTTTTGACGCATTTTGCACCTATGTCGGTAATGGATGCACTGTAGGTGCTGCAGTGAGACTCCCTATGCGAGATAAGATCATATCGATAGAGAATTTGATGGCGATCATTCTGACATATCTATATTCTCTGTACGATGAGTAGATCAAAAGTTATGCCCGAAAAACACGTTTTGACGCATTTTGCACCTATGTCGGTAATGGATGCACTGTAGGTGCTGCAGTGAGACTCCCTATGCGAGATAAGATCATATCGATAGAGAATTTGATGGCGATCATTCTGACATATCTATATTCTCTGTACGATGAGTAGATCAAAAGTTATGCCCGAAAAACACGTTTTGACGCATTTTGCACCTATGTCGGTAATGGATGCACTGTAGGTGCTGCAGTGAGACTCCCTATGCGAGATAAGATCATATCGATAGAGAATTTGATGGCGATCATTCTGACATATCTAGATTCTCTGTACGATGAGTAGATCAAAAGTTATGCCCGAAAAACACGTTTTGACGCATTTTGCACCTATGTCGGTAATGGATGCACTGTAGGTGCTCCAGTGAGACTCCCTATGCGAGATAAGATCATATCGATAGAGAATTTGATGGCAATCATTCTGACATATCTAGAATCTCTGTACGATGAGTAGATCAAAAGTTATGCCCGAAAAACACGTTTTGACGCATTTTGCACGGTATACGGTAATGGATGCACTGCAGGTGCTCCAGTGAGACTCCCTATGCGAGATAAGATCATATCGATAGAGAATTTGATGACGATCATTCTGACATATCTATATTCTCTGTACGATGAGTAGATCAAAAGTTATGCCCGAAAAACACGTTTTGACGCATTTTGCACCTATGTCGGTAATGGATGCACTGTAGGTGCTGCAGTGAGACTCCCTATGCGAGATAAGATCATATCGATAGAGAATTTGATGGCGATCATTCTGACATATCTAGAATCTCTGTACGATGAGTAGATCAAAAGTTATGCCCGAAAAACACGTTTTAACGCATTTTGCACCTATGTCGGTAGTGGATGCACTGTAGGTGCTCCAGTGAGACTCCCTATGCGAGATAAGATCATATCGATAGAGAATTTGATGGCGATCATTCTGACATAGCTAGATTCTCTGTACGATGAGTAGATCAAAAGTTATGCCCGAAAAACACGTTTTAACGCATTTTGCACCTATGTCGGTAGTGGATGCACTGTAGGTGCTGCAGTGAGACTCCCTATGCGAGATAAGATCATATCGATAGAGAATTTGATGACGATCATTCTGACATATCTAGAATCTCTGTACGATGAGTAGATCAAAAGTTATGCCCGAAAAACACGTTTTGACGCATTTTGCACCTATGTCGGTAATGGATGCACTGTAGGTGCTCCAGTGAGACTCCCTATGCGAGATAAGATCATATCGATAGAGAATTTGATGACGATCATTCTGACATATCTAGAATCTCTGTACGATGAGTAGATCAAAAGTTATGCCCGAAAAACACGTTTTGACGCATTTTGCACCTATGTCGGTAATGGATGCACTGTAGGTGCTCCAGTGAGACTCCCTATGCGAGATAAGATCATATCGATAGAGAATTTGATGACGATCATTCTGACATATCTAGAATCTCTGTACGATGAGTAGATCAAAAGTTATGCCCGAAAAACACGTTTTGACGCATTTTGCACCTATGTCGGTAATGGATGCACTGTAGGTGCTCCAGTGAGACTCCCTATGCGAGATAAGATCATATCGATAGAGAATTTGATGGCGATCATTCTGACATAGCTAGATTCTCTGTACGATGAGTAGATCAAAAGTTATGCCCGAAAAACACGTTTTGACGCATTTTGCACGGTATACGGTAATGGATGCACTGCAGGTGCTCCAGTGAGACTCCCTATGCGAGATAAGATCATATCGATAGAGAATTTGATGACGATCATTCTGACATATCTATATTCTCTGTACGATGAGTAGATCAAAAGTTATGCCCGAAAAACACGTTTTGACGCATTTTGCACCTATGTCGGTAATGGATGCACTGTAGGTGCTGCAGTGAGACTCCCTATGCGAGATAAGATCATATCGATAGAGAATTTGATGGCGATCATTCTGACATATCTAGAATCTCTGTACGATGAGTAGATCAAAAGTTATGCCCGAAAAACACGTTTTAACGCATTTTGCACCTATGTCGGTAGTGGATGCACTGTAGGTGCTCCAGTGAGACTCCCTATGCGAGATAAGATCATATCGATAGAGAATTTGATGGCGATCATTCTGACATAGCTAGATTCTCTGTACGATGAGTAGATCAAAAGTTATGCCCGAAAAACACGTTTTAACGCATTTTGCACCTATGTCGGTAGTGGATGCACTGTAGGTGCTCCAGTGAGACTCCCTATGCGAGATAAGATCATATCGATAGAGAATTTGATGGCGATCATTCTGACATAGCTAGATTCTCTGTACGATGAGTAGATCAAAAGTTATGCCCGAAAAACACGTTTTAACGCATTTTGCACCTATGTCGGTAGTGGATGCACTGTAGGTGCTGCAGTGAGACTCCCTATGCGAGATAAGATCATATCGATAGAGAATTTGATGGCGATCATTCTGACGTATCTAGAATCTCTGTACGATGAGTAGATCAAAAGTTATGCCCGAAAAACACGTTTTGACGCATTTTGCACGGTATACGGTAATGGATGCACTGCAGGTGCTCCAGTGAGACTCCCTATGCGAGATAAGATCATATCGATAGAGAATTTGATGACGATCATTCTGACATATCTATATTCTCTGTACGATGAGTAGATCAAAAGTTATGCCCGAAAAACACGTTTTGACGCATTTTGCACCTATGTCGGTAATGGATGCACTGTAGGTGCTCCAGTGAGACTCCCTATGCGAGATAAGATCATATCGATAGAGAATTTGATGGCAATCATTCTGACATATCTAGAATCTCTGTACGATGAGTAGATCAAAAGTTATGCCCGAAAAACACGTTTTGACGCATTTTGCACGGTATACGGTAATGGATGCACTGCAGGTGCTCCAGTGAGACTCCCTATGCGAGATAAGATCATATCGATAGAGAATTTGATGGCGATCATTCTGACATAGCTAGATTCTCTGTACGATGAGTAGATCAAAAGTTATGCCCGAAAAACACGTTTTAACGCATTTTGCACCTATGTCGGTAGTGGATGCACTGTAGGTGCTCCAGTGAGACTCCCTATGCGAGATAAGATCATATCGATAGAGAATTTGATGGCGATCATTCTGACATATCTAGATTCTCTGTACGATGAGTAGATCAAAAGTTATGCCCGAAAAACACGTTTTAACGCATTTTGCACCTATGTCGGTAGTGGATGCACTGTAGGTGCTGCAGTGAGACTCCCTATGCGAGATAAGATCATATCGATAGAGAATTTGATGGCGATCATTCTGACATATCTAGATTCTCTGTACGATGAGTAGATCAAAAGTTATGCCCGAAAAACACGTTTTGACGCATTTTGCACCTATGTCGGTAATGGATGCACTGTAGGTGCTCCAGTGAGACTCCCTATGCGAGATAAGATCATATCGATAGAGAATTTGATGGCAATCATTCTGACATATCTAGAATCTCTGTACGATGAGTAGATCAAAAGTTATGCCCGAAAAACACGTTTTGACGCATTTTGCACGGTATACGGTAATGGATGCACTGCAGGTGCTCCAGTGAGACTCCCTATGCGAGATAAGATCATATCGATAGAGAATTTGATGACGATCATTCTGACATATCTATATTCTCTGTACGATGAGTAGATCAAAAGTTATGCCCGAAAAACACGTTTTGACGCATTTTGCACCTATGTCGGTAATGGATGCACTGTAGGTGCTGCAGTGAGACTCCCTATGCGAGATAAGATCATATCGATAGAGAATTTGATGGCGATCATTCTGACATATCTAGATTCTCTGTACGATGAGTAGATCAAAAGTTATGCCCGAAAAACACGTTTTGACGCATTTTGCACCTATGTCGGTAATGGATGCACTGTAGGTGCTCCAGTGAGACTCCCTATGCGAGATAAGATCATATCGATAGAGAATTTGATGGCAATCATTCTGACATATCTAGAATCTCTGTACGATGAGTAGATCAAAAGTTATGCCCGAAAAACACGTTTTGACGCATTTTGCACGGTATACGGTAATGGATGCACTGCAGGTGCTCCAGTGAGACTCCCTATGCGAGATAAGATCATATCGATAGAGAATTTGATGACGATCATTCTGACATATCTATATTCTCTGTACGATGAGTAGATCAAAAGTTATGCCCGAAAAACACGTTTTGACGCATTTTGCACCTATGTCGGTAATGGATGCACTGTAGGTGCTGCAGTGAGACTCCCTATGCGAGATAAGATCATATCGATAGAGAATTTGATGGCGATCATTCTGACATATCTAGAATCTCTGTACGATGAGTAGATCAAAAGTTATGCCCGAAAAACACGTTTTAACGCATTTTGCACCTATGTCGGTAGTGGATGCACTGTAGGTGCTCCAGTGAGACTCCCTATGCGAGATAAGATCATATCGATAGAGAATTTGATGGCGATCATTCTGACATAGCTAGATTCTCTGTACGATGAGTAGATCAAAAGTTATGCCCGAAAAACACGTTTTAACGCATTTTGCACCTATGTCGGTAGTGGATGCACTGTAGGTGCTGCAGTGAGACTCCCTATGCGAGATAAGATCATATCGATAGAGAATTTGATGACGATCATTCTGACATATCTAGAATCTCTGTACGATGAGTAGATCAAAAGTTATGCCCGAAAAACACGTTTTAACGCATTTTGCACCTATGTCGGTAGTGGATGCACTGTAGGTGCTGCAGTGAGACTCCCTATGCGAGATAAGATCATATCGATAGAGAATTTGATGGCGATCATTCTGACATATCTAGATTCTCTGTACGATGAGTAGATCAAAAGTTATGCCCGAAAAACACGTTTTGACGCATTTTGCACCTATGTCGGTAATGGATGCACTGTAGGTGCTCCAGTGAGACTCCCTATGCGAGATAAGATCATATCGATAGAGAATTTGATGACGATCATTCTGACATATCTAGAATCTCTGTACGATGAGTAGATCAAAAGTTATGCCCGAAAAACACGTTTTGACGCATTTTGCACCTATGTCGGTAATGGATGCACTGTAGGTGCTCCAGTGAGACTCCCTATGCGAGATAAGATCATATCGATAGAGAATTTGATGGCGATCATTCTGGCATAGCTAGATTCTCTGTACGATGAGTAGATCAAAAGTTATGCCCGAAAAACACGTTTTAACGCATTTTGCACCTATGTCGGTAGTGGATGCACTGTAGGTGCTGCAGTGAGACTCCCTATGCGAGATAAGATCATATCGATAGAGAATTTGATGACGATCATTCTGACATATCTAGAATCTCTGTACGATGAGTAGATCAAAAGTTATGCCCGAAAAACACGTTTTAACGCATTTTGCACCTATGTCGGTAGTGGATGCACTGTAGGTGCTGCAGTGAGACTCCCTATGCGAGATAAGATCATATCGATAGAGAATTTGATGGCGATCATTCTGACATATCTAGATTCTCTGTACGATGAGTAGATCAAAAGTTATGCCCGAAAAACACGTTTTGACGCATTTTGCACCTATGTCGGTAATGGATGCACTGTAGGTGCTGCAGTGAGACTCCCTATGCGAGATAAGATCATATCGATAGAGAATTTGATGGCGATCATTCTGACATATCTAGATTCTCTGTACGATGAGTAGATCAAAAGTTATGCCCGAAAAACACGTTTTGACGCATTTTGCACCTATGTCGGTAATGGATGCACTGTAGGTGCTCCAGTGAGACTCCCTATGCGAGATAAGATCATATCGATAGAGAATTTGATGGCAATCATTCTGACATATCTAGAATCTCTGTACGATGAGTAGATCAAAAGTTATGCCCGAAAAACACGTTTTGACGCATTTTGCACGGTATACGGTAATGGATGCACTGCAGGTGCTCCAGTGAGACTCCCTATGCGAGATAAGATCATATCGATAGAGAATTTGATGACGATCATTCTGACATATCTATATTCTCTGTACGATGAGTAGATCAAAAGTTATGCCCGAAAAACACGTTTTGACGCATTTTGCACCTATGTCGGTAATGGATGCACTGTAGGTGCTGCAGTGAGACTCCCTATGCGAGATAAGATCATATCGATAGAGAATTTGATGGCGATCATTCTGACATATCTAGAATCTCTGTACGATGAGTAGATCAAAAGTTATGCCCGAAAAACACGTTTTAACGCATTTTGCACCTATGTCGGTAGTGGATGCACTGTAGGTGCTCCAGTGAGACTCCCTATGCGAGATAAGATCATATCGATAGAGAATTTGATGGCGATCATTCTGACATAGCTAGATTCTCTGTACGATGAGTAGATCAAAAGTTATGCCCGAAAAACACGTTTTGACGCATTTTGCACCTATGTCGGTAATGGATGCACTGTAGGTGCTCCAGTGAGACTCCCTATGCGAGATAAGATCATATCGATAGAGAATTTGATGGCAATCATTCTGACATATCTAGAATCTCTGTACGATGAGTAGATCAAAAGTTATGCCCGAAAAACACGTTTTGACGCATTTTGCACGGTATACGGTAATGGATGCACTGCAGGTGCTCCAGTGAGACTCCCTATGCGAGATAAGATCATATCGATAGAGAATTTGATGACGATCATTCTGACATATCTATATTCTCTGTACGATGAGTAGATCAAAAGTTATGCCCGAAAAACACGTTTTGACGCATTTTGCACCTATGTCGGTAATGGATGCACTGTAGGTGCTGCAGTGAGACTCCCTATGCGAGATAAGATCATATCGATAGAGAATTTGATGGCGATCATTCTGACATATCTAGAATCTCTGTACGATGAGTAGATCAAAAGTTATGCCCGAAAAACACGTTTTAACGCATTTTGCACCTATGTCGGTAGTGGATGCACTGTAGGTGCTCCAGTGAGACTCCCTATGCGAGATAAGATCATATCGATAGAGAATTTGATGGCGATCATTCTGACATAGCTAGATTCTCTGTACGATGAGTAGATCAAAAGTTATGCCCGAAAAACACGTTTTAACGCATTTTGCACCTATGTCGGTAGTGGATGCACTGTAGGTGCTCCAGTGAGACTCCCTATGCGAGATAAGATCATATCGATAGAGAATTTGATGGCGATCATTCTGACATAGCTAGATTCTCTGTACGATGAGTAGATCAAAAGTTATGCCCGAAAAACACGTTTTAACGCATTTTGCACCTATGTCGGTAGTGGATGCACTGTAGGTGCTGCAGTGAGACTCCCTATGCGAGATAAGATCATATCGATAGAGAATTTGATGGCGATCATTCTGACGTATCTAGAATCTCTGTACGATGAGTAGATCAAAAGTTATGCCCGAAAAACACGTTTTGACGCATTTTGCACGGTATACGGTAATGGATGCACTGCAGGTGCTCCAGTGAGACTCCCTATGCGAGATAAGATCATATCGATAGAGAATTTGATGGCGATCATTCTGGCATAGCTAGATTCTCTGTACGATGAGTAGATCAAAAGTTATGCCCGAAAAACACGTTTTAACGCATTTTGCACCTATGTCGGTAGTGGATGCACTGTAGGTGCTGCAGTGAGACTCCCTATGCGAGATAAGATCATATCGATAGAGAATTTGATGACGATCATTCTGACATATCTAGAATCTCTGTACGATGAGTAGATCAAAAGTTATGCCCGAAAAACACGTTTTAACGCATTTTGCACCTATGTCGGTAGTGGATGCACTGTAGGTGCTGCAGTGAGACTCCCTATGCGAGATAAGATCATATCGATAGAGAATTTGATGGCGATCATTCTGGCATAGCTAGATTCTCTGTACGATGAGTAGATCAAAAGTTATGCCCGAAAAACACGTTTTAACGCATTTTGCACCTATGTCGGTAGTGGATGCACTGTAGGTGCTGCAGTGAGACTCCCTATGCGAGATAAGATCATATCGATAGAGAATTTGATGACGATCATTCTGACATATCTAGAATCTCTGTACGATGAGTAGATCAAAAGTTATGCCCGAAAAACACGTTTTAACGCATTTTGCACCTATGTCGGTAGTGGATGCACTGTAGGTGCTGCAGTGAGACTCCCTATGCGAGATAAGATCATATCGATAGAGAATTTGATGGCGATCATTCTGACATATCTAGATTCTCTGTACGATGAGTAGATCAAAAGTTATGCCCGAAAAACACGTTTTGACGCATTTTGCACCTATGTCGGTAATGGATGCACTGTAGGTGCTCCAGTGAGACTCCCTATGCGAGATAAGATCATATCGATAGAGAATTTGATGACGATCATTCTGACATATCTAGAATCTCTGTACGATGAGTAGATCAAAAGTTATGCCCGAAAAACACGTTTTGACGCATTTTGCACCTATGTCGGTAATGGATGCACTGTAGGTGCTCCAGTGAGACTCCCTATGCGAGATAAGATCATATCGATAGAGAATTTGATGGCGATCATTCTGGCATAGCTAGATTCTCTGTACGATGAGTAGATCAAAAGTTATGCCCGAAAAACACGTTTTAACGCATTTTGCACCTATGTCGGTAGTGGATGCACTGTAGGTGCTGCAGTGAGACTCCCTATGCGAGATAAGATCATATCGATAGAGAATTTGATGACGATCATTCTGACATATCTAGAATCTCTGTACGATGAGTAGATCAAAAGTTATGCCCGAAAAACACGTTTTAACGCATTTTGCACCTATGTCGGTAGTGGATGCACTGTAGGTGCTGCAGTGAGACTCCCTATGCGAGATAAGATCATATCGATAGAGAATTTGATGGCGATCATTCTGGCATAGCTAGATTCTCTGTACGATGAGTAGATCAAAAGTTATGCCCGAAAAACACGTTTTAACGCATTTTGCACCTATGTCGGTAGTGGATGCACTGTAGGTGCTGCAGTGAGACTCCCTATGCGAGATAAGATCATATCGATAGAGAATTTGATGACGATCATTCTGACATATCTAGAATCTCTGTACGATGAGTAGATCAAAAGTTATGCCCGAAAAACACGTTTTAACGCATTTTGCACCTATGTCGGTAGTGGATGCACTGTAGGTGCTGCAGTGAGACTCCCTATGCGAGATAAGATCATATCGATAGAGAATTTGATGGCGATCATTCTGACATATCTAGATTCTCTGTACGATGAGTAGATCAAAAGTTATGCCCGAAAAACACGTTTTGACGCATTTTGCACCTATGTCGGTAATGGATGCACTGTAGGTGCTCCAGTGAGACTCCCTATGCGAGATAAGATCATATCGATAGAGAATTTGATGACGATCATTCTGACATATCTAGAATCTCTGTACGATGAGTAGATCAAAAGTTATGCCCGAAAAACACGTTTTGACGCATTTTGCACCTATGTCGGTAATGGATGCACTGTAGGTGCTCCAGTGAGACTCCCTATGCGAGATAAGATCATATCGATAGAGAATTTGATGGCGATCATTCTGGCATAGCTAGATTCTCTGTACGATGAGTAGATCAAAAGTTATGCCCGAAAAACACGTTTTAACGCATTTTGCACCTATGTCGGTAGTGGATGCACTGTAGGTGCTGCAGTGAGACTCCCTATGCGAGATAAGATCATATCGATAGAGAATTTGATGACGATCATTCTGACATATCTAGAATCTCTGTACGATGAGTAGATCAAAAGTTATGCCCGAAAAACACGTTTTAACGCATTTTGCACCTATGTCGGTAGTGGATGCACTGTAGGTGCTGCAGTGAGACTCCCTATGCGAGATAAGATCATATCGATAGAGAATTTGATGGCGATCATTCTGACATATCTAGATTCTCTGTACGATGAGTAGATCAAAAGTTATGCCCGAAAAACACGTTTTGACGCATTTTGCACCTATGTCGGTAATGGATGCACTGTAGGTGCTCCAGTGAGACTCCCTATGCGAGATAAGATCATATCGATAGAGAATTTGATGACGATCATTCTGACATATCTAGAATCTCTGTACGATGAGTAGATCAAAAGTTATGCCCGAAAAACACGTTTTGACGCATTTTGCACCTATGTCGGTAATGGATGCACTGTAGGTGCTGCAGTGAGACTCCCTATGCGAGATAAGATCATATCGATAGAGAATTTGATGACGATCATTCTGACATATCTATATTCTCTGTACGATGAGTAGATCAAAAGTTATGCCCGAAAAACACGTTTTGACGCATTTTGCACCTATGTCGGTAATGGATGCACTGTAGGTGCTGCAGTGAGACTCCCTATGCGAGATAAGATCATATCGATAGAGAATTTGATGGCGATCATTCTGACATATCTAGAATCTCTGTACGATGAGTAGATCAAAAGTTATGCCCGAAAAACACGTTTTAACGCATTTTGCACCTATGTCGGTAGTGGATGCACTGTAGGTGCTGCAGTGAGACTCCCTATGCGAGATAAGATCATATCGATAGAGAATTTGATGACGATCATTCTGACATATCTAGAATCTCTGTACGATGAGTAGATCAAAAGTTATGCCCGAAAAACACGTTTTAACGCATTTTGCACCTATGTCGGTAGTGGATGCACTGTAGGTGCTGCAGTGAGACTCCCTATGCGAGATAAGATCATATCGATAGAGAATTTGATGGCGATCATTCTGACATATCTAGATTCTCTGTACGATGAGTAGATCAAAAGTTATGCCCGAAAAACACGTTTTGACGCATTTTGCACCTATGTCGGTAATGGATGCACTGTAGGTGCTCCAGTGAGACTCCCTATGCGAGATAAGATCATATCGATAGAGAATTTGATGACGATCATTCTGACATATCTAGAATCTCTGTACG
This sequence comes from Heterorhabditis bacteriophora, assembly GCA_964036235.1. Lineage (NCBI taxonomy): Eukaryota > Metazoa > Nematoda > Chromadorea > Rhabditida > Heterorhabditidae > Heterorhabditis > Heterorhabditis bacteriophora. Next base: position 221,735 of record OZ038425.1, on the reverse strand, counting down.
ATGAGTAGATCAAAAGTTATGCCCGAAAAACACGTTTTGACGCATTTTGCACCTATGTCGGTAATGGATGCACTGTAGGTGCTGCAGTGAGACTCCCTATGCGAGATAAGATCATATCGATAGAGAATTTGATGACGATCATTCTGACATATCTATATTCTCTGTACGATGAGTAGATCAAAAGTTATGCCCGAAAAACACGTTTTGACGCATTTTGCACCTATGTCGGTAATGGATGCACTGTAGGTGCTGCAGTGAGACTCCCTATGCGAGATAAGATCATATCGATAGAGAATTTGATGGCGATCATTCTGACATATCTAGAATCTCTGTACGATGAGTAGATCAAAAGTTATGCCCGAAAAACACGTTTTAACGCATTTTGCACCTATGTCGGTAGTGGATGCACTGTAGGTGCTGCAGTGAGACTCCCTATGCGAGATAAGATCATGTCGATAGAGAATTTGATGGCGATCATTCTGACATATCTAGATTCTCTGTACGATGAGTAGATCAAAAGTTATGCCCGAAAAACACGTTTTGACGCATTTTGCACCTATGTCGGTAATGGATGCACTGTAGGTGCTCCAGTGAGACTCCCTATGCGAGATAAGATCATATCGATAGAGAATTTGATGGCGATCATTCTGACATAGCTAGATTCTCTGTACGATGAGTAGATCAAAAGTTATGCCCGAAAAACACGTTTTGACGCATTTTGCACGGTATACGGTAATGGATGCACTGCAGGTGCTCCAGTGAGACTCCCTATGCGAGATAAGATCATATCGATAGAGAATTTGATGACGATCATTCTGACATATCTATATTCTCTGTACGATGAGTAGATCAAAAGTTATGCCCGAAAAACACGTTTTAACGCATTTTGCACCTATGTCGGTAGTGGATGCACTGTAGGTGCTCCAGTGAGACTCCCTATGCGAGATAAGATCATATCGATAGAGAATTTGATGGCGATCATTCTGACATAGCTAGATTCTCTGTACGATGAGTAGATCAAAAGTTATGCCCGAAAAACACGTTTTGACGCATTTTGCACGGTATACGGTAATGGATGCACTGCAGGTGCTCCAGTGAGACTCCCTATGCGAGATAAGATCATATCGATAGAGAATTTGATGACGATCATTCTGACATATCTATATTCTCTGTACGATGAGTAGATCAAAAGTTATGCCCGAAAAACACGTTTTAACGCATTTTGCACCTATGTCGGTAGTGGATGCACTGTAGGTGCTGCAGTGAGACTCCCTATGCGAGATAAGATCATATCGATAGAGAATTTGATGACGATCATTCTGACATATCTAGAATCTCTGTACGATGAGTAGATCAAAAGTTATGCCCGAAAAACACGTTTTGACGCATTTTGCACCTATGTCGGTAATGGATGCACTGTAGGTGCTCCAGTGAGACTCCCTATGCGAGATAAGATCATATCGATAGAGAATTTGATGGCGATCATTCTGACATAGCTAGATTCTCTGTACGATGAGTAGATCAAAAGTTATGCCCGAAAAACACGTTTTGACGCATTTTGCACGGTATACGGTAATGGATGCACTGCAGGTGCTCCAGTGAGACTCCCTATGCGAGATAAGATCATATCGATAGAGAATTTGATGACGATCATTCTGACATATCTATATTCTCTGTACGATGAGTAGATCAAAAGTTATGCCCGAAAAACACGTTTTGACGCATTTTGCACCTATGTCGGTAATGGATGCACTGTAGGTGCTGCAGTGAGACTCCCTATGCGAGATAAGATCATATCGATAGAGAATTTGATGGCGATCATTCTGACATATCTAGAATCTCTGTACGATGAGTAGATCAAAAGTTATGCCCGAAAAACACGTTTTAACGCATTTTGCACCTATGTCGGTAGTGGATGCACTGTAGGTGCTGCAGTGAGACTCCCTATGCGAGATAAGATCATATCGATAGAGAATTTGATGACGATCATTCTGACATATCTAGAATCTCTGTACGATGAGTAGATCAAAAGTTATGCCCGAAAAACACGTTTTAACGCATTTTGCACCTATGTCGGTAGTGGATGCACTGTAGGTGCTGCAGTGAGACTCCCTATGCGAGATAAGATCATATCGATAGAGAATTTGATGGCGATCATTCTGACATATCTAGATTCTCTGTACGATGAGTAGATCAAAAGTTATGCCCGAAAAACACGTTTTGACGCATTTTGCACCTATGTCGGTAATGGATGCACTGTAGGTGCTCCAGTGAGACTCCCTATGCGAGATAAGATCATATCGATAGAGAATTTGATGACGATCATTCTGACATATCTAGAATCTCTGTACGATGAGTAGATCAAAAGTTATGCCCGAAAAACACGTTTTGACGCATTTTGCACCTATGTCGGTAATGGATGCACTGTAGGTGCTGCAGTGAGACTCCCTATGCGAGATAAGATCATATCGATAGAGAATTTGATGACGATCATTCTGACATATCTATATTCTCTGTACGATGAGTAGATCAAAAGTTATGCCCGAAAAACACGTTTTGACGCATTTTGCACCTATGTCGGTAATGGATGCACTGTAGGTGCTGCAGTGAGACTCCCTATGCGAGATAAGATCATATCGATAGAGAATTTGATGGCGATCATTCTGACATATCTAGAATCTCTGTACGATGAGTAGATCAAAAGTTATGCCCGAAAAACACGTTTTAACGCATTTTGCACCTATGTCGGTAGTGGATGCACTGTAGGTGCTGCAGTGAGACTCCCTATGCGAGATAAGATCATATCGATAGAGAATTTGATGGCGATCATTCTGACATATCTAGATTCTCTGTACGATGAGTAGATCAAAAGTTATGCCCGAAAAACACGTTTTGACGCATTTTGCACCTATGTCGGTAATGGATGCACTGTAGGTGCTCCAGTGAGACTCCCTATGCGAGATAAGATCATATCGATAGAGAATTTGATGGCGATCATTCTGACATAGCTAGATTCTCTGTACGATGAGTAGATCAAAAGTTATGCCCGAAAAACACGTTTTGACGCATTTTGCACGGTATACGGTAATGGATGCACTGCAGGTGCTCCAGTGAGACTCCCTATGCGAGATAAGATCATATCGATAGAGAATTTGATGACGATCATTCTGACATATCTATATTCTCTGTACGATGAGTAGATCAAAAGTTATGCCCGAAAAACACGTTTTAACGCATTTTGCACCTATGTCGGTAGTGGATGCACTGTAGGTGCTGCAGTGAGACTCCCTATGCGAGATAAGATCATATCGATAGAGAATTTGATGACGATCATTCTGACATATCTAGAATCTCTGTACGATGAGTAGATCAAAAGTTATGCCCGAAAAACACGTTTTGACGCATTTTGCACCTATGTCGGTAATGGATGCACTGTAGGTGCTCCAGTGAGACTCCCTATGCGAGATAAGATCATATCGATAGAGAATTTGATGGCGATCATTCTGACATATCTAGAATCTCTGTACGATGAGTAGATCAAAAGTTATGCCCGAAAAACACGTTTTAACGCATTTTGCACCTATGTCGGTAGTGGATGCACTGTAGGTGCTGCAGTGAGACTCCCTATGCGAGATAAGATCATATCGATAGAGAATTTGATGGCGATCATTCTGACATATCTAGATTCTCTGTACGATGAGTAGATCAAAAGTTATGCCCGAAAAACACGTTTTGACGCATTTTGCACCTATGTCGGTAATGGATGCACTGTAGGTGCTCCAGTGAGACTCCCTATGCGAGATAAGATCATATCGATAGAGAATTTGATGACGATCATTCTGACATATCTAGAATCTCTGTACGATGAGTAGATCAAAAGTTATGCCCGAAAAACACGTTTTGACGCATTTTGCACCTATGTCGGTAATGGATGCACTGTAGGTGCTGCAGTGAGACTCCCTATGCGAGATAAGATCATATCGATAGAGAATTTGATGACGATCATTCTGACATATCTATATTCTCTGTACGATGAGTAGATCAAAAGTTATGCCCGAAAAACACGTTTTGACGCATTTTGCACCTATGTCGGTAATGGATGCACTGTAGGTGCTGCAGTGAGACTCCCTATGCGAGATAAGATCATATCGATAGAGAATTTGATGGCGATCATTCTGACATATCTAGAATCTCTGTACGATGAGTAGATCAAAAGTTATGCCCGAAAAACACGTTTTAACGCATTTTGCACCTATGTCGGTAGTGGATGCACTGTAGGTGCTGCAGTGAGACTCCCTATGCGAGATAAGATCATGTCGATAGAGAATTTGATGGCGATCATTCTGACATATCTAGATTCTCTGTACGATGAGTAGATCAAAAGTTATGCCCGAAAAACACGTTTTGACGCATTTTGCACCTATGTCGGTAATGGATGCACTGTAGGTGCTCCAGTGAGACTCCCTATGCGAGATAAGATCATATCGATAGAGAATTTGATGGCGATCATTCTGACATAGCTAGATTCTCTGTACGATGAGTAGATCAAAAGTTATGCCCGAAAAACACGTTTTGACGCATTTTGCACGGTATACGGTAATGGATGCACTGCAGGTGCTCCAGTGAGACTCCCTATGCGAGATAAGATCATATCGATAGAGAATTTGATGACGATCATTCTGACATATCTATATTCTCTGTACGATGAGTAGATCAAAAGTTATGCCCGAAAAACACGTTTTAACGCATTTTGCACCTATGTCGGTAGTGGATGCACTGTAGGTGCTGCAGTGAGACTCCCTATGCGAGATAAGATCATATCGATAGAGAATTTGATGACGATCATTCTGACATATCTAGAATCTCTGTACGATGAGTAGATCAAAAGTTATGCCCGAAAAACACGTTTTGACGCATTTTGCACCTATGTCGGTAATGGATGCACTGTAGGTGCTCCAGTGAGACTCCCTATGCGAGATAAGATCATATCGATAGAGAATTTGATGGCGATCATTCTGACATAGCTAGATTCTCTGTACGATGAGTAGATCAAAAGTTATGCCCGAAAAACACGTTTTGACGCATTTTGCACGGTATACGGTAATGGATGCACTGCAGGTGCTCCAGTGAGACTCCCTATGCGAGATAAGATCATATCGATAGAGAATTTGATGACGATCATTCTGACATATCTATATTCTCTGTACGATGAGTAGATCAAAAGTTATGCCCGAAAAACACGTTTTAACGCATTTTGCACCTATGTCGGTAGTGGATGCACTGTAGGTGCTGCAGTGAGACTCCCTATGCGAGATAAGATCATATCGATAGAGAATTTGATGACGATCATTCTGACATATCTAGAATCTCTGTACGATGAGTAGATCAAAAGTTATGCCCGAAAAACACGTTTTGACGCATTTTGCACCTATGTCGGTAATGGATGCACTGTAGGTGCTCCAGTGAGACTCCCTATGCGAGATAAGATCATATCGATAGAGAATTTGATGGCGATCATTCTGACATAGCTAGATTCTCTGTACGATGAGTAGATCAAAAGTTATGCCCGAAAAACACGTTTTGACGCATTTTGCACGGTATACGGTAATGGATGCACTGCAGGTGCTCCAGTGAGACTCCCTATGCGAGATAAGATCATATCGATAGAGAATTTGATGACGATCATTCTGACATATCTATATTCTCTGTACGATGAGTAGATCAAAAGTTATGCCCGAAAAACACGTTTTGACGCATTTTGCACCTATGTCGGTAATGGATGCACTGTAGGTGCTGCAGTGAGACTCCCTATGCGAGATAAGATCATATCGATAGAGAATTTGATGGCGATCATTCTGACATATCTAGAATCTCTGTACGATGAGTAGATCAAAAGTTATGCCCGAAAAACACGTTTTAACGCATTTTGCACCTATGTCGGTAGTGGATGCACTGTAGGTGCTGCAGTGAGACTCCCTATGCGAGATAAGATCATATCGATAGAGAATTTGATGACGATCATTCTGACATATCTAGAATCTCTGTACGATGAGTAGATCAAAAGTTATGCCCGAAAAACACGTTTTAACGCATTTTGCACCTATGTCGGTAGTGGATGCACTGTAGGTGCTGCAGTGAGACTCCCTATGCGAGATAAGATCATATCGATAGAGAATTTGATGGCGATCATTCTGACATATCTAGATTCTCTGTACGATGAGTAGATCAAAAGTTATGCCCGAAAAACACGTTTTGACGCATTTTGCACCTATGTCGGTAATGGATGCACTGTAGGTGCTCCAGTGAGACTCCCTATGCGAGATAAGATCATATCGATAGAGAATTTGATGACGATCATTCTGACATATCTAGAATCTCTGTACGATGAGTAGATCAAAAGTTATGCCCGAAAAACACGTTTTGACGCATTTTGCACCTATGTCGGTAATGGATGCACTGTAGGTGCTGCAGTGAGACTCCCTATGCGAGATAAGATCATATCGATAGAGAATTTGATGACGATCATTCTGACATATCTATATTCTCTGTACGATGAGTAGATCAAAAGTTATGCCCGAAAAACACGTTTTGACGCATTTTGCACCTATGTCGGTAATGGATGCACTGTAGGTGCTGCAGTGAGACTCCCTATGCGAGATAAGATCATATCGATAGAGAATTTGATGGCGATCATTCTGACATATCTAGATTCTCTGTACGATGAGTAGATCAAAAGTTATGCCCGAAAAACACGTTTTGACGCATTTTGCACCTATGTCGGTAATGGATGCACTGTAGGTGCTCCAGTGAGACTCCCTATGCGAGATAAGATCATATCGATAGAGAATTTGATGGCGATCATTCTGACATAGCTAGATTCTCTGTACGATGAGTAGATCAAAAGTTATGCCCGAAAAACACGTTTTGACGCATTTTGCACGGTATACGGTAATGGATGCACTGCAGGTGCTCCAGTGAGACTCCCTATGCGAGATAAGATCATATCGATAGAGAATTTGATGACGATCATTCTGACATATCTATATTCTCTGTACGATGAGTAGATCAAAAGTTATGCCCGAAAAACACGTTTTAACGCATTTTGCACCTATGTCGGTAATGGATGCACTGTAGGTGCTCCAGTGAGACTCCCTATGCGAGATAAGATCATATCGATAGAGAATTTGATGGCGATCATTCTGACATAGCTAGATTCTCTGTACGATGAGTAGATCAAAAGTTATGCCCGAAAAACACGTTTTAACGCATTTTGCACCTATGTCGGTAGTGGATGCACTGTAGGTGCTGCAGTGAGACTCCCTATGCGAGATAAGATCATATCGATAGAGAATTTGATGGCGATCATTCTGACATATCTAGATTCTCTGTACGATGAGTAGATCAAAAGTTATGCCCGAAAAACACGTTTTGACGCATTTTGCACCTATGTCGGTAATGGATGCACTGTAGGTGCTCCAGTGAGACTCCCTATGCGAGATAAGATCATATCGATAGAGAATTTGATGACGATCATTCTGACATATCTAGAATCTCTGTACGATGAGTAGATCAAAAGTTATGCCCGAAAAACACGTTTTGACGCATTTTGCACCTATGTCGGTAATGGATGCACTGTAGGTGCTGCAGTGAGACTCCCTATGCGAGATAAGATCATATCGATAGAGAATTTGATGACGATCATTCTGACATATCTATATTCTCTGTACGATGAGTAGATCAAAAGTTATGCCCGAAAAACACGTTTTGACGCATTTTGCACCTATGTCGGTAATGGATGCACTGTAGGTGCTGCAGTGAGACTCCCTATGCGAGATAAGATCATATCGATAGAGAATTTGATGGCGATCATTCTGACATATCTAGATTCTCTGTACGATGAGTAGATCAAAAGTTATGCCCGAAAAACACGTTTTGACGCATTTTGCACCTATGTCGGTAATGGATGCACTGTAGGTGCTCCAGTGAGACTCCCTATGCGAGATAAGATCATATCGATAGAGAATTTGATGGCGATCATTCTGACATAGCTAGATTCTCTGTACGATGAGTAGATCAAAAGTTATGCCCGAAAAACACGTTTTGACGCATTTTGCACGGTATACGGTAATGGATGCACTGCAGGTGCTCCAGTGAGACTCCCTATGCGAGATAAGATCATATCGATAGAGAATTTGATGACGATCATTCTGACATATCTATATTCTCTGTACGATGAGTAGATCAAAAGTTATGCCCGAAAAACACGTTTTAACGCATTTTGCACCTATGTCGGTAGTGGATGCACTGTAGGTGCTGCAGTGAGACTCCCTATGCGAGATAAGATCATATCGATAGAGAATTTGATGGCGATCATTCTGACATATCTAGAATCTCTGTACGATGAGTAGATCAAAAGTTATGCCCGAAAAACACGTTTTGACGCATTTTGCACGGTATACGGTAATGGATGCACTGCAGGTGCTCCAGTGAGACTCCCTATGCGAGATAAGATCATATCGATAGAGAATTTGATGACGATCATTCTGACATATCTAGAATCTCTGTACGATGAGTAGATCAAAAGTTATGCCCGAAAAACACGTTTTGACGCATTTTGCACGGTATACGGTAATGGATGCACTGCAGGTGCTCCAGTGAGACTCCCTATGCGAGATAAGATCATATCGATAGAGAATTTGATGGCGATCATTCTGACATATCTAGAATCTCTGTACGATGAGTAGATCAAAAGTTATGCCCGAAAAACACGTTTTAACGCATTTTGCACCTATGTCGGTAGTGGATGCACTGTAGGTGCTGCAGTGAGACTCCCTATGCGAGATAAGATCATATCGATAGAGAATTTGATGGCGATCATTCTGACATATCTAGATTCTCTGTACGATGAGTAGATCAAAAGTTATGCCCGAAAAACACGTTTTGACGCATTTTGCACCTATGTCGGTAATGGATGCACTGTAGGTGCTCCAGTGAGACTCCCTATGCGAGATAAGATCATATCGATAGAGAATTTGATGACGATCATTCTGACATATCTAGAATCTCTGTACGATGAGTAGATCAAAAGTTATGCCCGAAAAACACGTTTTGACGCATTTTGCACCTATGTCGGTAATGGATGCACTGTAGGTGCTCCAGTGAGACTCCCTATGCGAGATAAGATCATATCGATAGAGAATTTGATGACGATCATTCTGACATATCTAGAATCTCTGTACGATGAGTAGATCAAAAGTTATGCCCGAAAAACACGTTTTGACGCATTTTGCACCTATGTCGGTAATGGATGCACTGTAGGTGCTCCAGTGAGACTCCCTATGCGAGATAAGATCATATCGATAGAGAATTTGATGACGATCATTCTGACATATCTAGAATCTCTGTACGATGAGTAGATCAAAAGTTATGCCCGAAAAACACGTTTTGACGCATTTTGCACCTATGTCGGTAATGGATGCACTGTAGGTGCTGCAGTGAGACTCCCTATGCGAGATAAGATCATATCGATAGAGAATTTGATGGCGATCATTCTGACATAGCTAGATTCTCTGTACGATGAGTAGATCAAAAGTTATGCCCGAAAAACACGTTTTGACGCATTTTGCACCTATGTCGGTAATGGATGCACTGTAGGTGCTCCAGTGAGACTCCCTATGCGAGATAAGATCATATCGATAGAGAATTTGATGACGATCATTCTGACATATCTAGAATCTCTGTACGATGAGTAGATCAAAAGTTATGCCCGAAAAACACGTTTTGACGCATTTTGCACCTATGTCGGTAATGGATGCACTGTAGGTGCTCCAGTGAGACTCCCTATGCGAGATAAGATCATATCGATAGAGAATTTGATGGCGATCATTCTGACATATCTAGAATCTCTGTACGATGAGTAGATCAAAAGTTATGCCCGAAAAACACGTTTTAACGCATTTTGCACCTATGTCGGTAGTGGATGCACTGTAGGTGCTGCAGTGAGACTCCCTATGCGAGATAAGATCATATCGATAGAGAATTTGATGACGATCATTCTGACATATCTAGAATCTCTGTACGATGAGTAGATCAAAAGTTATGCCCGAAAAACTCGTTTTAACGCATTTTGCACCTATGTCGGTAGTGGATGCACTGTAGGTGCTGCAGTGAGACTCCCTATGCGAGATAAGATCATATCGATAGAGAATTTGATGGCGATCATTCTGACATATCTAGATTCTCTGTACGATGAGTAGATCAAAAGTTATGCCCGAAAAACACGTTTTGACGCATTTTGCACGGTATACGGTAATGGATGCACTGCAGGTGCTCCAGTGAGACTCCCTATGCGAGATAAGATCATATCGATAGAGAATTTGATGGCGATCATTCTGACATATCTAGATTCTCTGTACGATGAGTAGATCAAAAGTTATGCCCGAAAAACTCGTTTTAACGCATTTTGCACCTATGTCGGTAGTGGATGCACTGTAGGTGCTGCAGTGAGACTCCCTATGCGAGATAAGATCATATCGATAGAGAATTTGATGGCGATCATTCTGACATATCTAGATTCTCTGTACGATGAGTAGATCAAAAGTTATGCCCGAAAAACACGTTTTGACGCATTTTGCACGGTATACGGTAATGGATGCACTGCAGGTGCTCCAGTGAGACTCCCTATGCGAGATAAGATCATATCGATAGAGAATTTGATGGCGATCATTCTGACATATCTAGATTCTCTGTACGATGAGTAGATCAAAAGTTATGCCCGAAAAACACGTTTTAACGCATTTTGCACCTATGTCGGTAGTGGATGCACTGTAGGTGCTGCAGTGAGACTCCCTATGCGAGATAAGATCATATCGATAGAGAATTTGATGGCGATCATTCTGACATATCTAGATTCTCTGTACGATGAGTAGATCAAAAGTTATGCCCGAAAAACACGTTTTGACGCATTTTGCACGGTATACGGTAATGGATGCACTGCAGGTGCTCCAGTGAGACTCCCTATGCGAGATAAGATCATATCGATAGAGAATTTGATGACGATCATTCTGACATATCTATATTCTCTGTACGATGAGTAGATCAAAAGTTATGCCCGAAAAACACGTTTTGACGCATTTTGCACGGTATACGGTAATGGATGCACTGCAGGTGCTCCAGTGAGACTCCCTATGCGAGATAAGATCATATCGATAGAGAATTTGATGGCGATCATTCTGACGTATCTAGAATCTCTGTACGATGAGTAGATCAAAAGTTATGCCCGAAAAACACGTTTTGACGCATTTTGCACGGTATACGGTAATGGATGCACTGCAGGTGCTCCAGTGAGACTCCCTATGCGAGATAAGATCATATCGATAGAGAATTTGATGGCGATCATTCTGACATATCTAGATTCTCTGTACGATGAGTAGATCAAAAGTTATGCCCGAAAAACACGTTTTGACGCATTTTGCACCTATGTCGGTAATGGATGCACTGTAGGTGCTCCAGTGAGACTCCCTATGCGAGATAAGATCATATCGATAGAGAATTTGATGACGATCATTCTGACATATCTAGAATCTCTGTACGATGAGTAGATCAAAAGTTATGCCCGAAAAACACGTTTTGACGCATTTTGCACGGTATACGGTAATGGATGCACTGCAGGTGCTCCAGTGAGACTCCCTATGCGAGATAAGATCATATCGATAGAGAATTTGATGGCGATCATTCTGACATATCTAGATTCTCTGTACGATGAGTAGATCAAAAGTTATGCCCGAAAAACTCGTTTTAACGCATTTTGCACCTATGTCGGTAGTGGATGCACTGTAGGTGCTGCAGTGAGACTCCCTATGCGAGATAAGATCATATCGATAGAGAATTTGATGACGATCATTCTGACATATCTAGAATCTCTGTACGATGAGTAGATCAAAAGTTATGCCCGAAAAACACGTTTTGACGCATTTTGCACCTATGTCGGTAATGGATGCACTGTAGGTGCTGCAGTGAGACTCCCTATGCGAGATAAGATCATATCGATAGAGAATTTGATGGCGATCATTCTGACATATCTAGATTCTCTGTACGATGAGTAGATCAAAAGTTATGCCCGAAAAACACGTTTTGACGCATTTTGCACGGTATACGGTAATGGATGCACTGCAGGTGCTCCAGTGAGACTCCCTATGCGAGATAAGATCATATCGATAGAGAATTTGATGACGATCATTCTGACATATCTATATTCTCTGTACGATGAGTAGATCAAAAGTTATGCCCGAAAAACACGTTTTGACGCATTTTGCACGGTATACGGTAATGGATGCACTGCAGGTGCTCCAGTGAGACTCCCTATGCGAGATAAGATCATATCGATAGAGAATTTGATGGCGATCATTCTGACGTATCTAGAATCTCTGTACGATGAGTAGATCAAAAGTTATGCCCGAAAAACACGTTTTGACGCATTTTGCACGGTATACGGTAATGGATGCACTGCAGGTGCTCCAGTGAGACTCCCTATGCGAGATAAGATCATATCGATAGAGAATTTGATGGCGATCATTCTGACGTATCTAGAATCTCTGTACGATGAGTAGATCAAAAGTTATGCCCGAAAAACACGTTTTGACGCATTTTGCACGGTATACGGTAATGGATGCACTGCAGGTGCTCCAGTGAGACTCCCTATGCGAGATAAGATCATATCGATAGAGAATTTGATGGCGATCATTCTGACATATCTAGATTCTCTGTACGATGAGTAGATCAAAAGTTATGCCCGAAAAACTCGTTTTAACGCATTTTGCACCTATGTCGGTAGTGGATGCACTGTAGGTGCTGCAGTGAGACTCCCTATGCGAGATAAGATCATATCGATAGAGAATTTGATGGCGATCATTCTGACATATCTAGATTCTCTGTACGATGAGTAGATCAAAAGTTATGCCCGAAAAACACGTTTTGACGCATTTTGCACGGTATACGGTAATGGATGCACTGCAGGTGCTCCAGTGAGACTCCCTATGCGAGATAAGATCATATCGATAGAGAATTTGATGACGATCATTCTGACATATCTATATTCTCTGTACGATGAGTAGATCAAAAGTTATGCCCGAAAAACACGTTTTGACGCATTTTGCACGGTATACGGTAATGGATGCACTGCAGGTGCTCCAGTGAGACTCCCTATGCGAGATAAGATCATATCGATAGAGAATTTGATGACGATCATTCTGACATATCTATATTCTCTGTACGATGAGTAGATCAAAAGTTATGCCCGAAAAACACGTTTTGACGCATTTTGCACCTATGTCGGTAATGGATGCACTGTAGGTGCTGCAGTGAGACTCCCTATGCGAGATAAGATCATATCGATAGAGAATTTGATGGCGATCATTCTGACATATCTAGATTCTCTGTACGATGAGTAGATCAAAAGTTATGCCCGAAAAACACGTTTTGACGCATTTTGCACGGTATACGGTAATGGATGCACTGCAGGTGCTCCAGTGAGACTCCCTATGCGAGATAAGATCATATCGATAGAGAATTTGATGACGATCATTCTGACATATCTAGATTCTCTGTACGATGAGTAGATCAAAAGTTATGCCCGAAAAACACGTTTTGACGCATTTTGCACGGTATACGGTAATGGATGCACTGCAGGTGCTCCAGTGAGACTCCCTATGCGAGATAAGATCATATCGATAGAGAATTTGATGGCGATCATTCTGACATAGCTAGATTCTCTGTACGATGAGTAGATCAAAAGTTATGCCCGAAAAACACGTTTTAACGCATTTTGCACCTATGTCGGTAGTGGATGCACTGTAGGTGCTGCAGTGAGACTCCCTATGCGAGATAAGATCATATCGATAGAGAATTTGATGGCGATCATTCTGACGTATCTAGAATCTCTGTACGATGAGTAGATCAAAAGTTATGCCCGAAAAACACGTTTTGACGCATTTTGCACGGTATACGGTAATGGATGCACTGCAGGTGCTCCAGTGAGACTCCCTATGCGAGATAAGATCATATCGATAGAGAATTTGATGGCGATCATTCTGGCATATCTATATTCTCTGTACGATGAGTAGATCAAAAGTTATGCCCGAAAAACACGTTTTAACGCATTTTGCACCTATGTCGGTAGTGGATGCACTGTAGGTGCTGCAGTGAGACTCCCTATGCGAGATAAGATCATATCGATAGAGAATTTGATGGCGATCATTCTGACATATCTAGATTCTCTGTACGATGAGTAGATCAAAAGTTATGCCCGAAAAACACGTTTTGACGCATTTTGCACGGTATACGGTAATGGATGCACTGCAGGTGCTCCAGTGAGACTCCCTATGCGAGATAAGATCATATCGATAGAGAATTTGATGACGATCATTCTGACATATCTATATTCTCTGTACGATGAGTAGATCAAAAGTTATGCCCGAAAAACACGTTTTGACGCATTTTGCACGGTATACGGTAATGGATGCACTGCAGGTGCTCCAGTGAGACTCCCTATGCGAGATAAGATCATATCGATAGAGAATTTGATGGCGATCATTCTGACGTATCTAGAATCTCTGTACGATGAGTAGATCAAAAGTTATGCCCGAAAAACACGTTTTGACGCATTTTGCACGGTATACGGTAATGGATGCACTGCAGGTGCTCCAGTGAGACTCCCTATGCGAGATAAGATCATATCGATAGAGAATTTGATGGCGATCATTCTGACATATCTAGATTCTCTGTACGATGAGTAGATCAAAAGTTATGCCCGAAAAACACGTTTTGACGCATTTTGCACCTATGTCGGTAATGGATGCACTGTAGGTGCTCCAGTGAGACTCCCTATGCGAGATAAGATCATATCGATAGAGAATTTGATGACGATCATTCTGACATATCTAGAATCTCTGTACGATGAGTAGATCAAAAGTTATGCCCGAAAAACACGTTTTGACGCATTTTGCACGGTATACGGTAATGGATGCACTGCAGGTGCTCCAGTGAGACTCCCTATGCGAGATAAGATCATATCGATAGAGAATTTGATGGCGATCATTCTGACATATCTAGATTCTCTGTACGATGAGTAGATCAAAAGTTATGCCCGAAAAACTCGTTTTAACGCATTTTGCACCTATGTCGGTAGTGGATGCACTGTAGGTGCTGCAGTGAGACTCCCTATGCGAGATAAGATCATATCGATAGAGAATTTGATGACGATCATTCTGACATATCTAGAATCTCTGTACGATGAGTAGATCAAAAGTTATGCCCGAAAAACACGTTTTGACGCATTTTGCACCTATGTCGGTAATGGATGCACTGTAGGTGCTGCAGTGAGACTCCCTATGCGAGATAAGATCATATCGATAGAGAATTTGATGGCGATCATTCTGACATATCTAGATTCTCTGTACGATGAGTAGATCAAAAGTTATGCCCGAAAAACACGTTTTGACGCATTTTGCACGGTATACGGTAATGGATGCACTGCAGGTGCTCCAGTGAGACTCCCTATGCGAGATAAGATCATATCGATAGAGAATTTGATGACGATCATTCTGACATATCTATATTCTCTGTACGATGAGTAGATCAAAAGTTATGCCCGAAAAACACGTTTTGACGCATTTTGCACGGTATACGGTAATGGATGCACTGCAGGTGCTCCAGTGAGACTCCCTATGCGAGATAAGATCATATCGATAGAGAATTTGATGGCGATCATTCTGACGTATCTAGAATCTCTGTACGATGAGTAGATCAAAAGTTATGCCCGAAAAACACGTTTTGACGCATTTTGCACGGTATACGGTAATGGATGCACTGCAGGTGCTCCAGTGAGACTCCCTATGCGAGATAAGATCATATCGATAGAGAATTTGATGGCGATCATTCTGACATATCTAGATTCTCTGTACGATGAGTAGATCAAAAGTTATGCCCGAAAAACACGTTTTGACGCATTTTGCACCTATGTCGGTAATGGATGCACTGTAGGTGCTCCAGTGAGACTCCCTATGCGAGATAAGATCATATCGATAGAGAATTTGATGGCGATCATTCTGACATATCTAGATTCTCTGTACGATGAGTAGATCAAAAGTTATGCCCGAAAAACACGTTTTGACGCATTTTGCACGGTATACGGTAATGGATGCACTGCAGGTGCTCCAGTGAGACTCCCTATGCGAGATAAGATCATATCGATAGAGAATTTGATGACGATCATTCTGACATATCTATATTCTCTGTACGATGAGTAGATCAAAAGTTATGCCCGAAAAACACGTTTTGACGCATTTTGCACGGTATACGGTAATGGATGCACTGCAGGTGCTCCAGTGAGACTCCCTATGCGAGATAAGATCATATCGATAGAGAATTTGATGGCGATCATTCTGACGTATCTAGAATCTCTGTACGATGAGTAGATCAAAAGTTATGCCCGAAAAACACGTTTTGACGCATTTTGCACGGTATACGGTAATGGATGCACTGCAGGTGCTCCAGTGAGACTCCCTATGCGAGATAAGATCATATCGATAGAGAATTTGATGGCGATCATTCTGACATATCTAGATTCTCTGTACGATGAGTAGATCAAAAGTTATGCCCGAAAAACACGTTTTGACGCATTTTGCACCTATGTC
Source organism: Heterorhabditis bacteriophora (assembly GCA_964036235.1). Lineage (NCBI taxonomy): Eukaryota > Metazoa > Nematoda > Chromadorea > Rhabditida > Heterorhabditidae > Heterorhabditis > Heterorhabditis bacteriophora. The sequence goes on along the minus strand of OZ038425.1, from coordinate 205,044 downwards.
GGTAATGGATGCACTGTAGGTGCTCCAGTGAGACTCCCTATGCGAGATAAGATCATATCGATAGAGAATTTGATGACGATCATTCTGACATATCTAGAATCTCTGTACGATGAGTAGATCAAAAGTTATGCCCGAAAAACACGTTTTGACGCATTTTGCACCTATGTCGGTAATGGATGCACTGTAGGTGCTCCAGTGAGACTCCCTATGCGAGATAAGATCATATCGATAGAGAATTTGATGACGATCATTCTGACATATCTATATTCTCTGTACGATGAGTAGATCAAAAGTTATGCCCGAAAAACACGTTTTGACGCATTTTGCACGGTATACGGTAATGGATGCACTGCAGGTGCTCCAGTGAGACTCCCTATGCGAGATAAGATCATATCGATAGAGAATTTGATGGCGATCATTCTGACGTATCTAGAATCTCTGTACGATGAGTAGATCAAAAGTTATGCCCGAAAAACACGTTTTGACGCATTTTGCACGGTATACGGTAATGGATGCACTGCAGGTGCTCCAGTGAGACTCCCTATGCGAGATAAGATCATATCGATAGAGAATTTGATGGCGATCATTCTGACATATCTAGATTCTCTGTACGATGAGTAGATCAAAAGTTATGCCCGAAAAACACGTTTTGACGCATTTTGCACCTATGTCGGTAATGGATGCACTGTAGGTGCTCCAGTGAGACTCCCTATGCGAGATAAGATCATATCGATAGAGAATTTGATGGCGATCATTCTGACATATCTAGATTCTCTGTACGATGAGTAGATCAAAAGTTATGCCCGAAAAACACGTTTTGACGCATTTTGCACGGTATACGGTAATGGATGCACTGCAGGTGCTCCAGTGAGACTCCCTATGCGAGATAAGATCATATCGATAGAGAATTTGATGACGATCATTCTGACATATCTATATTCTCTGTACGATGAGTAGATCAAAAGTTATGCCCGAAAAACACGTTTTGACGCATTTTGCACGGTATACGGTAATGGATGCACTGCAGGTGCTCCAGTGAGACTCCCTATGCGAGATAAGATCATATCGATAGAGAATTTGATGGCGATCATTCTGACGTATCTAGAATCTCTGTACGATGAGTAGATCAAAAGTTATGCCCGAAAAACACGTTTTGACGCATTTTGCACGGTATACGGTAATGGATGCACTGCAGGTGCTCCAGTGAGACTCCCTATGCGAGATAAGATCATATCGATAGAGAATTTGATGACGATCATTCTGACATATCTAGAATCTCTGTACGATGAGTAGATCAAAAGTTATGCCCGAAAAACACGTTTTGACGCATTTTGCACCTATGTCGGTAATGGATGCACTGTAGGTGCTCCAGTGAGACTCCCTATGCGAGATAAGATCATATCGATAGAGAATTTGATGACGATCATTCTGACATATCTAGAATCTCTGTACGATGAGTAGATCAAAAGTTATGCCCGAAAAACACGTTTTGACGCATTTTGCACCTATGTCGGTAATGGATGCACTGTAGGTGCTCCAGTGAGACTCCCTATGCGAGATAAGATCATATCGATAGAGAATTTGATGACGATCATTCTGACATATCTAGAATCTCTGTACGATGAGTAGATCAAAAGTTATGCCCGAAAAACACGTTTTGACGCATTTTGCACCTATGTCGGTAATGGATGCACTGTAGGTGCTCCAGTGAGACTCCCTATGCGAGATAAGATCATATCGATAGAGAATTTGATGGCGATCATTCTGACATAGCTAGATTCTCTGTACGATGAGTAGATCAAAAGTTATGCCCGAAAAACACGTTTTAACGCATTTTGCACCTATGTCGGTAGTGGATGCACTGTAGGTGCTGCAGTGAGACTCCCTATGCGAGATAAGATCATATCGATAGAGAATTTGATGGCGATCATTCTGACGTATCTAGAATCTCTGTACGATGAGTAGATCAAAAGTTATGCCCGAAAAACACGTTTTGACGCATTTTGCACGGTATACGGTAATGGATGCACTGCAGGTGCTCCAGTGAGACTCCCTATGCGAGATAAGATCATATCGATAGAGAATTTGATGGCGATCATTCTGACATATCTAGATTCTCTGTACGATGAGTAGATCAAAAGTTATGCCCGAAAAACTCGTTTTAACGCATTTTGCACCTATGTCGGTAGTGGATGCACTGTAGGTGCTGCAGTGAGACTCCCTATGCGAGATAAGATCATATCGATAGAGAATTTGATGACGATCATTCTGACATATCTAGAATCTCTGTACGATGAGTAGATCAAAAGTTATGCCCGAAAAACACGTTTTGACGCATTTTGCACCTATGTCGGTAATGGATGCACTGTAGGTGCTGCAGTGAGACTCCCTATGCGAGATAAGATCATATCGATAGAGAATTTGATGGCGATCATTCTGACATATCTATATTCTCTGTACGATGAGTAGATCAAAAGTTATGCCCGAAAAACACGTTTTGACGCATTTTGCACGGTATACGGTAATGGATGCACTGCAGGTGCTCCAGTGAGACTCCCTATGCGAGATAAGATCATATCGATAGAGAATTTGATGGCGATCATTCTGACGTATCTAGAATCTCTGTACGATGAGTAGATCAAAAGTTATGCCCGAAAAACACGTTTTGACGCATTTTGCACGGTATACGGTAATGGATGCACTGCAGGTGCTCCAGTGAGACTCCCTATGCGAGATAAGATCATATCGATAGAGAATTTGATGGCGATCATTCTGACATATCTAGATTCTCTGTACGATGAGTAGATCAAAAGTTATGCCCGAAAAACACGTTTTGACGCATTTTGCACCTATGTCGGTAATGGATGCACTGTAGGTGCTCCAGTGAGACTCCCTATGCGAGATAAGATCATATCGATAGAGAATTTGATGACGATCATTCTGACATATCTAGAATCTCTGTACGATGAGTAGATCAAAAGTTATGCCCGAAAAACACGTTTTGACGCATTTTGCACCTATGTCGGTAATGGATGCACTGTAGGTGCTCCAGTGAGACTCCCTATGCGAGATAAGATCATATCGATAGAGAATTTGATGACGATCATTCTGACATATCTAGAATCTCTGTACGATGAGTAGATCAAAAGTTATGCCCGAAAAACACGTTTTGACGCATTTTGCACCTATGTCGGTAATGGATGCACTGTAGGTGCTCCAGTGAGACTCCCTATGCGAGATAAGATCATATCGATAGAGAATTTGATGGCGATCATTCTGACATAGCTAGATTCTCTGTACGATGAGTAGATCAAAAGTTATGCCCGAAAAACACGTTTTAACGCATTTTGCACCTATGTCGGTAGTGGATGCACTGTAGGTGCTGCAGTGAGACTCCCTATGCGAGATAAGATCATATCGATAGAGAATTTGATGGCGATCATTCTGACGTATCTAGAATCTCTGTACGATGAGTAGATCAAAAGTTATGCCCGAAAAACACGTTTTGACGCATTTTGCACGGTATACGGTAATGGATGCACTGCAGGTGCTCCAGTGAGACTCCCTATGCGAGATAAGATCATATCGATAGAGAATTTGATGGCGATCATTCTGACATATCTAGATTCTCTGTACGATGAGTAGATCAAAAGTTATGCCCGAAAAACTCGTTTTAACGCATTTTGCACCTATGTCGGTAGTGGATGCACTGTAGGTGCTGCAGTGAGACTCCCTATGCGAGATAAGATCATATCGATAGAGAATTTGATGACGATCATTCTGACATATCTAGAATCTCTGTACGATGAGTAGATCAAAAGTTATGCCCGAAAAACACGTTTTGACGCATTTTGCACCTATGTCGGTAATGGATGCACTGTAGGTGCTGCAGTGAGACTCCCTATGCGAGATAAGATCATATCGATAGAGAATTTGATGGCGATCATTCTGACATATCTAGATTCTCTGTACGATGAGTAGATCAAAAGTTATGCCCGAAAAACACGTTTTGACGCATTTTGCACGGTATACGGTAATGGATGCACTGCAGGTGCTCCAGTGAGACTCCCTATGCGAGATAAGATCATATCGATAGAGAATTTGATGACGATCATTCTGACATATCTATATTCTCTGTACGATGAGTAGATCAAAAGTTATGCCCGAAAAACACGTTTTGACGCATTTTGCACGGTATACGGTAATGGATGCACTGCAGGTGCTCCAGTGAGACTCCCTATGCGAGATAAGATCATATCGATAGAGAATTTGATGACGATCATTCTGACATATCTATATTCTCTGTACGATGAGTAGATCAAAAGTTATGCCCGAAAAACACGTTTTGACGCATTTTGCACCTATGTCGGTAATGGATGCACTGTAGGTGCTGCAGTGAGACTCCCTATGCGAGATAAGATCATATCGATAGAGAATTTGATGGCGATCATTCTGACATATCTAGATTCTCTGTACGATGAGTAGATCAAAAGTTATGCCCGAAAAACACGTTTTGACGCATTTTGCACGGTATACGGTAATGGATGCACTGCAGGTGCTCCAGTGAGACTCCCTATGCGAGATAAGATCATATCGATAGAGAATTTGATGACGATCATTCTGACATATCTAGATTCTCTGTACGATGAGTAGATCAAAAGTTATGCCCGAAAAACACGTTTTGACGCATTTTGCACGGTATACGGTAATGGATGCACTGCAGGTGCTCCAGTGAGACTCCCTATGCGAGATAAGATCATATCGATAGAGAATTTGATGGCGATCATTCTGACATATCTAGATTCTCTGTACGATGAGTAGATCAAAAGTTATGCCCGAAAAACTCGTTTTAACGCATTTTGCACCTATGTCGGTAGTGGATGCACTGTAGGTGCTGCAGTGAGACTCCCTATGCGAGATAAGATCATATCGATAGAGAATTTGATGACGATCATTCTGACATATCTAGAATCTCTGTACGATGAGTAGATCAAAAGTTATGCCCGAAAAACACGTTTTGACGCATTTTGCACCTATGTCGGTAATGGATGCACTGTAGGTGCTGCAGTGAGACTCCCTATGCGAGATAAGATCATATCGATAGAGAATTTGATGGCGATCATTCTGACATATCTAGATTCTCTGTACGATGAGTAGATCAAAAGTTATGCCCGAAAAACACGTTTTGACGCATTTTGCACGGTATACGGTAATGGATGCACTGCAGGTGCTCCAGTGAGACTCCCTATGCGAGATAAGATCATATCGATAGAGAATTTGATGACGATCATTCTGACATATCTATATTCTCTGTACGATGAGTAGATCAAAAGTTATGCCCGAAAAACACGTTTTGACGCATTTTGCACCTATGTCGGTAATGGATGCACTGTAGGTGCTGCAGTGAGACTCCCTATGCGAGATAAGATCATATCGATAGAGAATTTGATGGCGATCATTCTGACATATCTAGATTCTCTGTACGATGAGTAGATCAAAAGTTATGCCCGAAAAACACGTTTTGACGCATTTTGCACGGTATACGGTAATGGATGCACTGCAGGTGCTCCAGTGAGACTCCCTATGCGAGATAAGATCATATCGATAGAGAATTTGATGACGATCATTCTGACATATCTAGATTCTCTGTACGATGAGTAGATCAAAAGTTATGCCCGAAAAACACGTTTTGACGCATTTTGCACGGTATACGGTAATGGATGCACTGCAGGTGCTCCAGTGAGACTCCCTATGCGAGATAAGATCATATCGATAGAGAATTTGATGGCGATCATTCTGACATATCTAGATTCTCTGTACGATGAGTAGATCAAAAGTTATGCCCGAAAAACACGTTTTGACGCATTTTGCACGGTATACGGTAATGGATGCACTGCAGGTGCTCCAGTGAGACTCCCTATGCGAGATAAGATCATATCGATAGAGAATTTGATGGCGATCATTCTGACATATCTAGATTCTCTGTACGATGAGTAGATCAAAAGTTATGCCCGAAAAACACGTTTTGACGCATTTTGCACCTATGTCGGTAATGGATGCACTGTAGGTGCTCCAGTGAGACTCCCTATGCGAGATAAGATCATATCGATAGAGAATTTGATGGCGATCATTCTGACATATCTAGAATCTCTGTACGATGAGTAGATCAAAAGTTATGCCCGAAAAACACGTTTTGACGCATTTTGCACGGTATACGGTAATGGATGCACTGCAGGTGCTCCAGTGAGACTCCCTATGCGAGATAAGATCATATCGATAGAGAATTTGATGACGATCATTCTGACATATCTAGATTCTCTGTACGATGAGTAGATCAAAAGTTATGCCCGAAAAACACGTTTTGACGCATTTTGCACGGTATACGGTAATGGATGCACTGCAGGTGCTCCAGTGAGACTCCCTATGCGAGATAAGATCATATCGATAGAGAATTTGATGACGATCATTCTGACATATCTATATTCTCTGTACGATGAGTAGATCAAAAGTTATGCCCGAAAAACACGTTTTGACGCATTTTGCACGGTATACGGTAATGGATGCACTGTAGGTGCTGCAGTGAGACTCCCTATGCGAGATAAGATCATATCGATAGAGAATTTGATGGCGATCATTCTGACATATCTAGATTCTCTGTACGATGAGTAGATCAAAAGTTATGCCCGAAAAACACGTTTTGACGCATTTTGCACGGTATACGGTAATGGATGCACTGCAGGTGCTCCAGTGAGACTCCCTATGCGAGATAAGATCATATCGATAGAGAATTTGATGACGATCATTCTGACATATCTAGATTCTCTGTACGATGAGTAGATCAAAAGTTATGCCCGAAAAACACGTTTTGACGCATTTTGCACGGTATACGGTAATGGATGCACTGCAGGTGCTCCAGTGAGACTCCCTATGCGAGATAAGATCATATCGATAGAGAATTTGATGGCGATCATTCTGACATATCTAGATTCTCTGTACGATGAGTAGATCAAAAGTTATGCCCGAAAAACACGTTTTGACGCATTTTGCACGGTATACGGTAATGGATGCACTGCAGGTGCTCCAGTGAGACTCCCTATGCGAGATAAGATCATATCGATAGAGAATTTGATGGCGATCATTCTGACATATCTAGATTCTCTGTACGATGAGTAGATCAAAAGTTATGCCCGAAAAACACGTTTTGACGCATTTTGCACCTATGTCGGTAATGGATGCACTGTAGGTGCTCCAGTGAGACTCCCTATGCGAGATAAGATCATATCGATAGAGAATTTGATGGCGATCATTCTGACATATCTAGAATCTCTGTACGATGAGTAGATCAAAAGTTATGCCCGAAAAACACGTTTTGACGCATTTTGCACGGTATACGGTAATGGATGCACTGCAGGTGCTCCAGTGAGACTCCCTATGCGAGATAAGATCATATCGATAGAGAATTTGATGACGATCATTCTGACATATCTAGATTCTCTGTACGATGAGTAGATCAAAAGTTATGCCCGAAAAACACGTTTTGACGCATTTTGCACGGTATACGGTAATGGATGCACTGCAGGTGCTCCAGTGAGACTCCCTATGCGAGATAAGATCATATCGATAGAGAATTTGATGACGATCATTCTGACATATCTATATTCTCTGTACGATGAGTAGATCAAAAGTTATGCCCGAAAAACACGTTTTGACGCATTTTGCACCTATGTCGGTAATGGATGCACTGTAGGTGCTGCAGTGAGACTCCCTATGCGAGATAAGATCATATCGATAGAGAATTTGATGACGATCATTCTGACATATCTAGATTCTCTGTACGATGAGTAGATCAAAAGTTATGCCCGAAAAACACGTTTTGACGCATTTTGCACGGTATACGGTAATGGATGCACTGCAGGTGCTCCAGTGAGACTCCCTATGCGAGATAAGATCATATCGATAGAGAATTTGATGGCGATCATTCTGACATATCTAGATTCTCTGTACGATGAGTAGATCAAAAGTTATGCCCGAAAAACACGTTTTGACGCATTTTGCACGGTATACGGTAATGGATGCACTGCAGGTGCTCCAGTGAGACTCCCTATGCGAGATAAGATCATATCGATAGAGAATTTGATGACGATCATTCTGACATATCTAGATTCTCTGTACGATGAGTAGATCAAAAGTTATGCCCGAAAAACACGTTTTGACGCATTTTGCACGGTATACGGTAATGGATGCACTGCAGGTGCTCCAGTGAGACTCCCTATGCGAGATAAGATCATATCGATAGAGAATTTGATGACGATCATTCTGACATATCTATATTCTCTGTACGATGAGTAGATCAAAAGTTATGCCCGAAAAACACGTTTTGACGCATTTTGCACCTATGTCGGTAATGGATGCACTGTAGGTGCTGCAGTGAGACTCCCTATGCGAGATAAGATCATATCGATAGAGAATTTGATGGCGATCATTCTGACATATCTAGATTCTCTGTACGATGAGTAGATCAAAAGTTATGCCCGAAAAACACGTTTTGACGCATTTTGCACGGTATACGGTAATGGATGCACTGCAGGTGCTCCAGTGAGACTCCCTATGCGAGATAAGATCATATCGATAGAGAATTTGATGACGATCATTCTGACATATCTAGATTCTCTGTACGATGAGTAGATCAAAAGTTATGCCCGAAAAACACGTTTTGACGCATTTTGCACGGTATACGGTAATGGATGCACTGCAGGTGCTCCAGTGAGACTCCCTATGCGAGATAAGATCATATCGATAGAGAATTTGATGGCGATCATTCTGACATATCTAGATTCTCTGTACGATGAGTAGATCAAAAGTTATGCCCGAAAAACTCGTTTTAACGCATTTTGCACCTATGTCGGTAGTGGATGCACTGTAGGTGCTGCAGTGAGACTCCCTATGCGAGATAAGATCATATCGATAGAGAATTTGATGGCGATCATTCTGACATATCTAGATTCTCTGTACGATGAGTAGATCAAAAGTTATGCCCGAAAAACACGTTTTGACGCATTTTGCACGGTATACGGTAATGGATGCACTGCAGGTGCTCCAGTGAGACTCCCTATGCGAGATAAGATCATATCGATAGAGAATTTGATGACGATCATTCTGACATATCTAGAATCTCTGTACGATGAGTAGATCAAAAGTTATGCCCGAAAAACACGTTTTGACGCATTTTGCACCTATGTCGGTAATGGATGCACTGTAGGTGCTGCAGTGAGACTCCCTATGCGAGATAAGATCATATCGATAGAGAATTTGATGGCGATCATTCTGACATATCTAGATTCTCTGTACGATGAGTAGATCAAAAGTTATGCCCGAAAAACACGTTTCGACGCATTTTGCACGGTATACGGTAATGGATGCACTGCAGGTGCTCCAGTGAGACTCCCTATGCGAGATAAGATCATATCGATAGAGAATTTGATGACGATCATTCTGACATATCTATATTCTCTGTACGATGAGTAGATCAAAAGTTATGCCCGAAAAACACGTTTTGACGCATTTTGCACCTATGTCGGTAATGGATGCACTGTAGGTGCTGCAGTGAGACTCCCTATGCGAGATAAGATCATATCGATAGAGAATTTGATGGCGATCATTCTGACATATCTAGATTCTCTGTACGATGAGTAGATCAAAAGTTATGCCCGAAAAACACGTTTTGACGCATTTTGCACGGTATACGGTAATGGATGCACTGCAGGTGCTCCAGTGAGACTCCCTATGCGAGATAAGATCATATCGATAGAGAATTTGATGACGATCATTCTGACATATCTAGATTCTCTGTACGATGAGTAGATCAAAAGTTATGCCCGAAAAACACGTTTTGACGCATTTTGCACGGTATACGGTAATGGATGCACTGCAGGTGCTCCAGTGAGACTCCCTATGCGAGATAAGATCATATCGATAGAGAATTTGATGGCGATCATTCTGACATATCTAGATTCTCTGTACGATGAGTAGATCAAAAGTTATGCCCGAAAAACACGTTTTGACGCATTTTGCACCTATGTCGGTAATGGATGCACTGTAGGTGCTGCAGTGAGACTCCCTATGCGAGATAAGATCATATCGATAGAGAATTTGATGGCGATCATTCTGACATATCTAGATTCTCTGTACGATGAGTAGATCAAAAGTTATGCCCGAAAAACACGTTTTGACGCATTTTGCACGGTATACGGTAATGGATGCACTGCAGGTGCTCCAGTGAGACTCCCTATGCGAGATAAGATCATATCGATAGAGAATTTGATGGCGATCATTCTGACATATCTAGATTCTCTGTACGATGAGTAGATCAAAAGTTATGCCCGAAAAACACGTTTTGACGCATTTTGCACCTATGTCGGTAATGGATGCACTGTAGGTGCTGCAGTGAGACTCCCTATGCGAGATAAGATCATATCGATAGAGAATTTGATGGCGATCATTCTGACATATCTAGATTCTCTGTACGATGAGTAGATCAAAAGTTATGCCCGAAAAACACGTTTCGACGCATTTTGCACGGTATACGGTAATGGATGCACTGCAGGTGCTCCAGTGAGACTCCCTATGCGAGATAAGATCATATCGATAGAGAATTTGATGACGATCATTCTGACATATCTAGATTCTCTGTACGATGAGTAGATCAAAAGTTATGCCCGAAAAACACGTTTTGACGCATTTTGCACGGTATACGGTAATGGATGCACTGCAGGTGCTCCAGTGAGACTCCCTATGCGAGATAAGATCATATCGATAGAGAATTTGATGGCGATCATTCTGACATATCTAGATTCTCTGTACGATGAGTAGATCAAAAGTTATGCCCGAAAAACACGTTTTGACGCATTTTGCACCTATGTCGGTAATGGATGCACTGCAGGTGCTCCAGTGAGACTCCCTATGCGAGATAAGATCATATCGATAGAGAATTTGATGGCGATCATTCTGACATATCTAGATTCTCTGTACGATGAGTAGATCAAAAGTTATGCCCGAAAAACACGTTTTGACGCATTTTGCACGGTATACGGTAATGGATGCACTGCAGGTGCTCCAGTGAGACTCCCTATGCGAGATAAGATCATATCGATAGAGAATTTGATGACGATCATTCTGACATATCTATATTCTCTGTACGATGAGTAGATCAAAAGTTATGCCCGAAAAACACGTTTTGACGCATTTTGCACCTATGTCGGTAATGGATGCACTGTAGGTGCTGCAGTGAGACTCCCTATGCGAGATAAGATCATATCGATAGAGAATTTGATGGCGATCATTCTGACATATCTAGATTCTCTGTTCGATGAGTAGATCAAAAGTTATGCCCGAAAAACACGTTTTGACGCATTTTGCACCTATGTCGGTAATGGATGCACTGTAGGTGCTCCAGTGAGACTCCCTATGCGAGATAAGATCATATCGATAGAGAATTTGATGGCGATCATTCTGACATATCTAGAATCTCTGTACGATGAGTAGATCAAAAGTTATGCCCGAAAAACACGTTTTGACGCATTTTGCACGGTATACGGTAATGGATGCACTGCAGGTGCTCCAGTGAGACTCCCTATGCGAGATAAGATCATATCGATAGAGAATTTGATGACGATCATTCTGACATATCTAGATTCTCTGTACGATGAGTAGATCAAAAGTTATGCCCGAAAAACACGTTTTGACGCATTTTGCACGGTATACGGTAATGGATGCACTGCAGGTGCTCCAGTGAGACTCCCTATGCGAGATAAGATCATATCGATAGAGAATTTGATGGCGATCATTCTGACATATCTAGATTCTCTGTACGATGAGTAGATCAAAAGTTATGCCCGAAAAACACGTTTTGACGCATTTTGCACCTATGTCGGTAATGGATGCACTGTAGGTGCTGCAGTGAGACTCCCTATGCGAGATAAGATCATATCGATAGAGAATTTGATGGCGATCATTCTGACATATCTAGATTCTCTGTACGATGAGTAGATCAAAAGTTATGCCCGAAAAACACGTTTTGACGCATTTTGCACGGTATACGGTAATGGATGCACTGCAGGTGCTCCAGTGAGACTCCCTATGCGAGATAAGATCATATCGATAGAGAATTTGATGACGATCATTCTGACATATCTAGATTCTCTGTACGATGAGTAGATCAAAAGTTATGCCCGAAAAACACGTTTTGACGCATTTTGCACGGTATACGGTAATGGATGCACTGCAGGTGCTCCAGTGAGACTCCCTATGCGAGATAAGATCATATCGATAGAGAATTTGATGGCGATCATTCTGACATATCTAGATTCTCTGTACGATGAGTAGATCAAAAGTTATGCCCGAAAAACTCGTTTTAACGCATTTTGCACCTATGTCGGTAGTGGATGCACTGCAGGTGCTCCAGTGAGACTCCCTATGCGAGATAAGATCATATCGATAGAGAATTTGATGGCGATCATTCTGACATATCTAGATTCTCTGTACGATGAGTAGATCAAAAGTTATGCCCGAAAAACACGTTTTGACGCATTTTGCACGGTATACGGTAATGGATGCACTGCAGGTGCTCCAGTGAGACTCCCTATGCGAGATAAGATCATATCGATAGAGAATTTGATGACGATCATTCTGACATATCTAGAATCTCTGTACGATGAGTAGATCAAAAGTTATGCCCGAAAAACACGTTTTGACGCATTTTGCACCTATGTCGGTAATGGATGCACTGTAGGTGCTGCAGTGAGACTCCCTATGCGAGATAAGATCATATCGATAGAGAATTTGATGGCGATCATTCTGACATATCTAGATTCTCTGTACGATGAGTAGATCAAAAGTTATGCCCGAAAAACACGTTTCGACGCATTTTGCACGGTATACGGTAATGGATGCACTGCAGGTGCTCCAGTGAGACTCCCTATGCGAGATAAGATCATATCGATAGAGAATTTGATGACGATCATTCTGACATATCTATATTCTCTGTACGATGAGTAGATCAAAAGTTATGCCCGAAAAACACGTTTTGACGCATTTTGCACCTATGTCGGTAATGGATGCACTGTAGGTGCTGCAGTGAGACTCCCTATGCGAGATAAGATCATATCGATAGAGAATTTGATGGCGATCATTCTGACATATCTAGATTCTCTGTACGATGAGTAGATCAAAAGTTATGCCCGAAAAACACGTTTTGACGCATTTTGCACGGTATACGGTAATGGATGCACTGCAGGTGCTCCAGTGAGACTCCCTATGCGAGATAAGATCATATCGATAGAGAATTTGATGACGATCATTCTGACATATCTAGATTCTCTGTACGATGAGTAGATCAAAAGTTATGCCCGAAAAACACGTTTTGACGCATTTTGCACGGTATACGGTAATGGATGCACTGCAGGTGCTCCAGTGAGACTCCCTATGCGAGATAAGATCATATCGATAGAGAATTTGATGGCGATCATTCTGACATATCTAGATTCTCTGTACGATGAGTAGATCAAAAGTTATGCCCGAAAAACACGTTTTGACGCATTTTGCACCTATGTCGGTAATGGATGCACTGTAGGTGCTGCAGTGAGACTCCCTATGCGAGATAAGATCATATCGATAGAGAATTTGATGGCGATCATTCTGACATATCTAGATTCTCTGTACGATGAGTAGATCAAAAGTTATGCCCGAAAAACACGTTTCGACGCATTTTGCACGGTATACGGTAATGGATGCACTGCAGGTGCTCCAGTGAGACTCCCTATGCGAGATAAGATCATATCGATAGAGAATTTGATGACGATCATTCTGACATATCTAGATTCTCTGTACGATGAGTAGATCAAAAGTTATGCCCGAAAAACACGTTTTGACGCATTTTGCACGGTATACGGTAATGGATGCACTGCAGGTGCTCCAGTGAGACTCCCTATGCGAGATAAGATCATATCGATAGAGAATTTGATGACGATCATTCTGACATATCTAGATTCTCTGTACGATGAGTAGATCAAAAGTTATGCCCGAAAAACACGTTTTGACGCATTTTGCACGGTATACGGTAATGGATGCACTGCAGGTGCTCCAGTGAGACTCCCTATGCGAGATAAGATCATATCGATAGAGAATTTGATGACGATCATTCTGACATATCTAGATTCTCTGTACGATGAGTAGATCAAAAGTTATGCCCGAAAAACACGTTTTGACGCATTTTGCACGGTATACGGTAATGGATGCACTGCAGGTGCTCCAGTGAGACTCCCTATGCGAGATAAGATCATATCGATAGAGAATTTGATGGCGATCATTCTGACATATCTAGATTCTCTGTACGATGAGTAGATCAAAAGTTATGCCCGAAAAACTCGTTTTAACGCATTTTGCACCTATGTCGGTAGTGGATGCACTGTAGGTGCTGCAGTGAGACTCCCTATGCGAGATAAGATCATATCGATAGAGAATTTGATGGCGATCATTCTGACATATCTAGATTCTCTGTACGATGAGTAGATCAAAAGTTATGCCCGAAAAACACGTTTTGACGCATTTTGCACGGTATACGGTAATGGATGCACTGCAGGTGCTCCAGTGAGACTCCCTATGCGAGATAAGATCATATCGATAGAGAATTTGATGACGATCATTCTGACATATCTAGAATCTCTGTACGATGAGTAGATCAAAAGTTATGCCCGAAAAACACGTTTTGACGCATTTTGCACGGTATACGGTAATGGATGCACTGCAGGTGCTCCAGTGAGACTCCCTATGCGAGATAAGATCATATCGATAGAGAATTTGATGGCGATCATTCTGACATATCTAGATTCTCTGTACGATGAGTAGATCAAAAGTTATGCCCGAAAAACACGTTTTGACGCATTTTGCACCTATGTCGGTAATGGATGCACTGTAGGTGCTCCAGTGAGACTCCCTATGCGAGATAAGATCATATCGATAGAGAATTTGATGGCGATCATTCTGACATATCTAGATTCTCTGTACGATGAGTAGATCAAAAGTTATGCCCGAAAAACACGTTTTGACGCATTTTGCACGGTATACGGTAATGGATGCACTGCAGGTGCTCCAGTGAGACTCCCTATGCGAGATAAGATCATATCGATAGAGAATTTGATGACGATCATTCTGACATATCTAGATTCTCTGTACGATGAGTAGATCAAAAGTTATGCCCGAAAAACACGTTTTGACGCATTTTGCACGGTATACGGTAATGGATGCACTGCAGGTGCTCCAGTGAGACTCCCTATGCGAGATAAGATCATATCGATAGAGAATTTGATGGCGATCATTCTGACATATCTAGATTCTCTGTACGATGAGTAGATCAAAAGTTATGCCCGAAAAACTCGTTTTAACGCATTTTGCACCTATGTCGGTAGTGGATGCACTGTAGGTGCTGCAGTGAGACTCCCTATGCGAGATAAGATCATATCGATAGAGAATTTGATGGCGATCATTCTGACATATCTAGATTCTCTGTACGATGAGTAGATCAAAAGTTATGCCCGAAAAACACGTTTTGACGCATTTTGCACGGTATACGGTAATGGATGCACTGCAGGTGCTCCAGTGAGACTCCCTATGCGAGATAAGATCATATCGATAGAGAATTTGATGACGATCATTCTGACATATCTAGAATCTCTGTACGATGAGTAGATCAAAAGTTATGCCCGAAAAACACGTTTTGACGCATTTTGCACCTATGTCGGTAATGGATGCACTGTAGGTGCTGCAGTGAGACTCCCTATGCGAGATAAGATCATATCGATAGAGAATTTGATGGCGATCATTCTGACATATCTAGATTCTCTGTACGATGAGTAGATCAAAAGTTATGCCCGAAAAACACGTTTCGACGCATTTTGCACGGTATACGGTAATGGATGCACTGCAGGTGCTCCAGTGAGACTCCCTATGCGAGATAAGATCATATCGATAGAGAATTTGATGACGATCATTCTGACATATCTATATTCTCTGTACGATGAGTAGATCAAAAGTTATGCCCGAAAAACACGTTTTGACGCATTTTGCACCTATGTCGGTAATGGATGCACTGTAGGTGCTGCAGTGAGACTCCCTATGCGAGATAAGATCATATCGATAGAGAATTTGATGGCGATCATTCTGACATATCTAGATTCTCTGTACGATGAGTAGATCAAAAGTTATGCCCGAAAAACACGTTTTGACGCATTTTGCACGGTATACGGTAATGGATGCACTGCAGGTGCTCCAGTGAGACTCCCTATGCGAGATAAGATCATATCGATAGAGAATTTGATGACGATCATTCTGACATATCTAGATTCTCTGTACGATGAGTAGATCAAAAGTTATGCCCGAAAAACACGTTTTGACGCATTTTGCACGGTATACGGTAATGGATGCACTGCAGGTGCTCCAGTGAGACTCCCTATGCGAGATAAGATCATATCGATAGAGAATTTGATGGCGATCATTCTGACATATCTAGATTCTCTGTACGATGAGTAGATCAAAAGTTATGCCCGAAAAACTCGTTTTAACGCATTTTGCACCTATGTCGGTAGTGGATGCACTGTAGGTGCTGCAGTGAGACTCCCTATGCGAGATAAGATCATATCGATAGAGAATTTGATGGCGATCATTCTGACATATCTAGATTCTCTGTACGATGAGTAGATCAAAAGTTATGCCCGAAAAACACGTTTTGACGCATTTTGCACGGTATACGGTAATGGATGCACTGCAGGTGCTCCAGTGAGACTCCCTATGCGAGATAAGATCATATCGATAGAGAATTTGATGGCGATCATTCTGACATATCTAGATTCTCTGTACGATGAGTAGATCAAAAGTTATGCCCGAAAAACTCGTTTTAACGCATTTTGCACCTATGTCGGTAGTGGATGCACTGTAGGTGCTGCAGTGAGACTCCCTATGCGAGATAAGATCATATCGATAGAGAATTTGATGGCGATCATTCTGACATATCTAGATTCTCTGTACGATGAGTAGATCAAAAGTTATGCCCGAAAAACACGTTTTGACGCATTTTGCACGGTATACGGTAATGGATGCACTGCAGGTGCTCCAGTGAGACTCCCTATGCGAGATAAGATCATATCGATAGAGAATTTGATGACGATCATTCTGACATATCTAGAATCTCTGTACGATGAGTAGATCAAAAGTTATGCCCGAAAAACACGTTTTGACGCATTTTGCACCTATGTCGGTAATGGATGCACTGTAGGTGCTGCAGTGAGACTCCCTATGCGAGATAAGATCATATCGATAGAGAATTTGATGGCGATCATTCTGACATATCTAGATTCTCTGTACGATGAGTAGATCAAAAGTTATGCCCGAAAAACACGTTTCGACGCATTTTGCACGGTATACGGTAATGGATGCACTGCAGGTGCTCCAGTGAGACTCCCTATGCGAGATAAGATCATATCGATAGAGAATTTGATGACGATCATTCTGACATATCTATATTCTCTGTACGATGAGTAGATCAAAAGTTATGCCCGAAAAACACGTTTTGACGCATTTTGCACCTATGTCGGTAATGGATGCACTGTAGGTGCTGCAGTGAGACTCCCTATGCGAGATAAGATCATATCGATAGAGAATTTGATGGCGATCATTCTGACATATCTAGATTCTCTGTACGATGAGTAGATCAAAAGTTATGCCCGAAAAACACGTTTTGACGCATTTTGCACGGTATACGGTAATGGATGCACTGCAGGTGCTCCAGTGAGACTCCCTATGCGAGATAAGATCATATCGATAGAGAATTTGATGACGATCATTCTGACATATCTAGATTCTCTGTACGATGAGTAGATCAAAAGTTATGCCCGAAAAACACGTTTTGACGCATTTTGCACGGTATACGGTAATGGATGCACTGCAGGTGCTCCAGTGAGACTCCCTATGCGAGATAAGATCATATCGATAGAGAATTTGATGGCGATCATTCTGACATATCTAGATTCTCTGTACGATGAGTAGATCAAAAGTTATGCCCGAAAAACTCGTTTTAACGCATTTTGCACCTATGTCGGTAGTGGATGCACTGTAGGTGCTGCAGTGAGACTCCCTATGCGAGATAAGATCATATCGATAGAGAATTTGATGGCGATCATTCTGACATATCTAGATTCTCTGTACGATGAGTAGATCAAAAGTTATGCCCGAAAAACACGTTTTGACGCATTTTGCACGGTATACGGTAATGGATGCACTGCAGGTGCTCCAGTGAGACTCCCTATGCGAGATAAGATCATATCGATAGAGAATTTGATGACGATCATTCTGACATATCTAGAATCTCTGTACGATGAGTAGATCAAAAGTTATGCCCGAAAAACACGTTTTGACGCATTTTGCACCTATGTCGGTAATGGATGCACTGTAGGTGCTGCAGTGAGACTCCCTATGCGAGATAAGATCATATCGATAGAGAATTTGATGGCGATCATTCTGACATATCTAGATTCTCTGTACGATGAGTAGATCAAAAGTTATGCCCGAAAAACACGTTTCGACGCATTTTGCACGGTATACGGTAATGGATGCACTGCAGGTGCTCCAGTGAGACTCCCTATGCGAGATAAGATCATATCGATAGAGAATTTGATGACGATCATTCTGACATATCTATATTCTCTGTACGATGAGTAGATCAAAAGTTATGCCCGAAAAACACGTTTTGACGCATTTTGCACCTATGTCGGTAATGGATGCACTGTAGGTGCTGCAGTGAGACTCCCTATGCGAGATAAGATCATATCGATAGAGAATTTGATGGCGATCATTCTGACATATCTAGATTCTCTGTACGATGAGTAGATCAAAAGTTATGCCCGAAAAACACGTTTTGACGCATTTTGCACGGTATACGGTAATGGATGCACTGCAGGTGCTCCAGTGAGACTCCCTATGCGAGATAAGATCATATCGATAGAGAATTTGATGACGATCATTCTGACATATCTAGATTCTCTGTACGATGAGTAGATCAAAAGTTATGCCCGAAAAACACGTTTTGACGCATTTTGCACGGTATACGGTAATGGATGCACTGCAGGTGCTCCAGTGAGACTCCCTATGCGAGATAAGATCATATCGATAGAGAATTTGATGGCGATCATTCTGACATATCTAGATTCTCTGTACGATGAGTAGATCAAAAGTTATGCCCGAAAAACACGTTTTGACGCATTTTGCACCTATGTCGGTAATGGATGCACTGTAGGTGCTGCAGTGAGACTCCCTATGCGAGATAAGATCATATCGATAGAGAATTTGATGGCGATCATTCTGACATATCTAGATTCTCTGTACGATGAGTAGATCAAAAGTTATGCCCGAAAAACACGTTTCGACGCATTTTGCACGGTATACGGTAATGGATGCACTGCAGGTGCTCCAGTGAGACTCCCTATGCGAGATAAGATCATATCGATAGAGAATTTGATGACGATCATTCTGACATATCTAGATTCTCTGTACGATGAGTAGATCAAAAGTTATGCCCGAAAAACACGTTTTGACGCATTTTGCACGGTATACGGTAATGGATGCACTGCAGGTGCTCCAGTGAGACTCCCTATGCGAGATAAGATCATATCGATAGAGAATTTGATGGCGATCATTCTGACATATCTAGATTCTCTGTACGATGAGTAGATCAAAAGTTATGCCCGAAAAACACGTTTTGACGCATTTTGCACCTATGTCGGTAATGGATGCACTGCAGGTGCTCCAGTGAGACTCCCTATGCGAGATAAGATCATATCGATAGAGAATTTGATGGCGATCATTCTGACATATCTAGATTCTCTGTACGATGAGTAGATCAAAAGTTATGCCCGAAAAACACGTTTTGACGCATTTTGCACGGTATACGGTAATGGATGCACTGCAGGTGCTCCAGTGAGACTCCCTATGCGAGATAAGATCATATCGATAGAGAATTTGATGACGATCATTCTGACATATCTATATTCTCTGTACGATGAGTAGATCAAAAGTTATGCCCGAAAAACACGTTTTGACGCATTTTGCACCTATGTCGGTAATGGATGCACTGTAGGTGCTGCAGTGAGACTCCCTATGCGAGATAAGATCATATCGATAGAGAATTTGATGGCGATCATTCTGACATATCTAGATTCTCTGTTCGATGAGTAGATCAAAAGTTATGCCCGAAAAACACGTTTTGACGCATTTTGCACCTATGTCGGTAATGGATGCACTGTAGGTGCTCCAGTGAGACTCCCTATGCGAGATAAGATCATATCGATAGAGAATTTGATGGCGATCATTCTGACATATCTAGAATCTCTGTACGATGAGTAGATCAAAAGTTATGCCCGAAAAACACGTTTTGACGCATTTTGCACGGTATACGGTAATGGATGCACTGCAGGTGCTCCAGTGAGACTCCCTATGCGAGATAAGATCATATCGATAGAGAATTTGATGACGATCATTCTGACATATCTAGATTCTCTGTACGATGAGTAGATCAAAAGTTATGCCCGAAAAACACGTTTTGACGCATTTTGCACGGTATACGGTAATGGATGCACTGCAGGTGCTCCAGTGAGACTCCCTATGCGAGATAAGATCATATCGATAGAGAATTTGATGGCGATCATTCTGACATATCTAGATTCTCTGTACGATGAGTAGATCAAAAGTTATGCCCGAAAAACACGTTTTGACGCATTTTGCACCTATGTCGGTAATGGATGCACTGTAGGTGCTCCAGTGAGACTCCCTATGCGAGATAAGATCATATCGATAGAGAATTTGATGACGATCATTCTGACATATCTAGATTCTCTGTACGATGAGTAGATCAAAAGTTATGCCCGAAAAACACGTTTTGACGCATTTTGCACGGTATACGGTAATGGATGCACTGCAGGTGCTCCAGTGAGACTCCCTATGCGAGATAAGATCATATCGATAGAGAATTTGATGGCGATCATTCTGACATATCTAGATTCTCTGTACGATGAGTAGATCAAAAGTTATGCCCGAAAAACTCGTTTTAACGCATTTTGCACCTATGTCGGTAGTGGATGCACTGTAGGTGCTGCAGTGAGACTCCCTATGCGAGATAAGATCATATCGATAGAGAATTTGATGACGATCATTCTGACATATCTAGAATCTCTGTACGATGAGTAGATCAAAAGTTATGCCCGAAAAACACGTTTTGACGCATTTTGCACCTATGTCGGTAATGGATGCACTGTAGGTGCTCCAGTGAGACTGCCTATGCGAGATAAGATCATATCGATAGAGAATTTGATGGCAATCATTCTGACATATCTAGAATCTCTGTACGATGAGTAGATCAAAAGTTATGCCCGAAAAACACGTTTTGACGCATTTTGCACCTATGTCGGTAATGGATGCACTGTAGGTGCTGCAGTGAGACTCCCTATGCGAGATAAGATCATATCGATAGAGAATTTGATGGCGATCATTCTGACATATCTAGATTCTCTGTACGATGAGTAGATCAAAAGTTATGCCCGAAAAACACGTTTTGACGCATTTTGCACGGTATACGGTAATGGATGCACTGCAGGTGCTCCAGTGAGACTCCCTATGCGAGATAAGATCATATCGATAGAGAATTTGATGACGATCATTCTGACATATCTAGATTCTCTGTACGATGAGTAGATCAAAAGTTATGCCCGAAAAACACGTTTTGACGCATTTTGCACGGTATACGGTAATGGATGCACTGCAGGTGCTCCAGTGAGACTCCCTATGCGAGATAAGATCATATCGATAGAGAATTTGATGGCGATCATTCTGACATATCTATATTCTCTGTACGATGAGTAGATCAAAAGTTATGCCCGAAAAACACGTTTTGACGCATTTTGCACCTATGTCGGTAATGGATGCACTGTAGGTGCTGCAGTGAGACTCCCTATGCGAGATAAGATCATATCGATAGAGAATTTGATGGCGATCATTCTGACATATCTAGATTCTCTGTACGATGAGTAGATCAAAAGTTATGCCCGAAAAACACGTTTTGACGCATTTTGCACGGTATACGGTAATGGATGCACTGCAGGTGCTCCAGTGAGACTCCCTATGCGAGATAAGATCATATCGATAGAGAATTTGATGACGATCATTCTGACATATCTAGATTCTCTGTACGATGAGTAGATCAAAAGTTATGCCCGAAAAACACGTTTTGACGCATTTTGCACGGTATACGGTAATGGATGCACTGCAGGTGCTCCAGTGAGACTCCCTATGCGAGATAAGATCATATCGATAGAGAATTTGATGGCGATCATTCTGACATATCTAGATTCTCTGTACGATGAGTAGATCAAAAGTTATGCCCGAAAAACACGTTTTGACGCATTTTGCACCTATGTCGGTAATGGATGCACTGTAGGTGCTCCAGTGAGACTCCCTATGCGAGATAAGATCATATCGATAGAGAATTTGATGGCGATCATTCTGACATATCTAGATTCTCTGTACGATGAGTAGATCAAAAGTTATGCCCGAAAAACACGTTTTAACGCATTTTGCACCTATGTCGGTAGTGGATGCACTGTAGGTGCTGCAGTGAGACTCCCTATGCGAGATAAGATCATATCGATAGAGAATTTGATGGCGATCATTCTGACATATCTAGATTCTCTGTACGATGAGTAGATCAAAAGTTATGCCCGAAAAACACGTTTTAACGCATTTTGCACCTATGTCGGTAGTGGATGCACTGTAGGTGCTGCAGTGAGACTCCCTATGCGAGATAAGATCATATCGATAGAGAATTTGATGACGATCATTCTGACATATCTAGAATCTCTGTACGATGAGTAGATCAAAAGTTATGCCCGAAAAACACGTTTTGACGCATTTTGCACCTATGTCGGTAATGGATGCACTGTAGGTGCTCCAGTGAGACTCCCTATGCGAGATAAGATCATATCGATAGAGAATTTGATGGCGATCATTCTGACATATCTAGATTCTCTGTACGATGAGTAGATCAAAAGTTATGCCCGAAAAACTCGTTTTAACGCATTTTGCACCTATGTCGGTAGTGGATGCACTGTAGGTGCTGCAGTGAGACTCCCTATGCGAGATAAGATCATATCGATAGAGAATTTGATGACGATCATTCTGACATATCTAGAATCTCTGTACGATGAGTAGATCAAAAGTTATGCCCGAAAAACACGTTTTGACGCATTTTGCACCTATGTCGGTAATGGATGCACTGTAGGTGCTCCAGTGAGACTCCCTATGCGAGATAAGATCATATCGATAGAGAATTTGATGGCGATCATTCTGACATATCTAGATTCTCTGTACGATGAGTAGATCAAAAGTTATGCCCGAAAAACACGTTTTAACGCATTTTGCACCTATGTCGGTAGTGGATGCACTGCAGGTGCTCCAGTGAGACTCCCTATGCGAGATAAGATCATATCGATAGAGAATTTGATGGCGATCATTCTGACATATCTAGATTCTCTGTACGATGAGTAGATCAAAAGTTATGCCCGAAAAACTCGTTTTAACGCATTTTGCACCTATGTCGGTAGTGGATGCACTGTAGGTGCTGCAGTGAGACTCCCTATGCGAGATAAGATCATATCGATAGAGAATTTGATGACGATCATTCTGACATATCTAGAATCTCTGTACGATGAGTAGATCAAAAGTTATGCCCGAAAAACACGTTTTGACGCATTTTGCACGGTATACGGTAATGGATGCACTGCAGGTGCTCCAGTGAGACTCCCTATGCGAGATAAGATCATATCGATAGAGAATTTGATGGCGATCATTCTGACGTATCTAGAATCTCTGTACGATGAGTAGATCAAAAGTTATGCCCGAAAAACACGTTTTGACGCATTTTGCACGGTATACGGTAATGGATGCACTGCAGGTGCTCCAGTGAGACTCCCTATGCGAGATAAGATCATATCGATAGAGAATTTGATGGCGATCATTCTGACATAGCTAGATTCTCTGTACGATGAGTAGATCAAAAGTTATGCCCGAAAAACACGTTTTGACGCATTTTGCACCTATGTCGGTAATGGATGCACTGTAGGTGCTGCAGTGAGACTCCCTATGCGAGATAAGATCATATCGATAGAGAATTTGATGGCAATCATTCTGACATATCTAGATTCTCTGTACGATGAGTAGATCAAAAGTTATGCCCGAAAAACACGTTTTGACGCATTTTGCACCTATGTCGGTAATGGATGCACTGTAGGTGCTCCAGTGAGACTCCCTATGCGAGATAAGATCATATCGATAGAGAATTTGATGGCGATCATTCTGACGTATCTAGAATCTCTGTACGATGAGTAGATCAAAAGTTATGCCCGAAAAACACGTTTTG
Source organism: Heterorhabditis bacteriophora (assembly GCA_964036235.1). Classification (NCBI taxonomy): domain Eukaryota; kingdom Metazoa; phylum Nematoda; class Chromadorea; order Rhabditida; family Heterorhabditidae; genus Heterorhabditis; species Heterorhabditis bacteriophora. The sequence goes on along the minus strand of OZ038425.1, from coordinate 180,536 downwards.
ACGCATTTTGCACGGTATACGGTAATGGATGCACTGCAGGTGCTCCAGTGAGACTCCCTATGCGAGATAAGATCATATCGATAGAGAATTTGATGGCGATCATTCTGACATAGCTAGATTCTCTGTACGATGAGTAGATCAAAAGTTATGCCCGAAAAACACGTTTTGACGCATTTTGCACCTATGTCGGTAATGGATGCACTGTAGGTGCTCCAGTGAGACTCCCTATGCGAGATAAGATCATATCGATAGAGAATTTGATGGCGATCATTCTGACGTATCTAGAATCTCTGTACGATGAGTAGATCAAAAGTTATGCCCGAAAAACACGTTTTGACGCATTTTGCACGGTATACGGTAATGGATGCACTGCAGGTGCTCCAGTGAGACTCCCTATGCGAGATAAGATCATATCGATAGAGAATTTGATGGCGATCATTCTGACATAGCTAGATTCTCTGTACGATGAGTAGATCAAAAGTTATGCCCGAAAAACACGTTTTGACGCATTTTGCACCTATGTCGGTAATGGATGCACTGTAGGTGCTCCAGTGAGACTCCCTATGCGAGATAAGATCATATCGATAGAGAATTTGATGGCGATCATTCTGACATATCTAGATTCTCTGTACGATGAGTAGATCAAAAGTTATGCCCGAAAAACACGTTTTAACGCATTTTGCACCTATGTCGGTAGTGGATGCACTGTAGGTGCTGCAGTGAGACTCCCTATGCGAGATAAGATCATATCGATAGAGAATTTGATGGCGATCATTCTGACATATCTAGATTCTCTGTACGATGAGTAGATCAAAAGTTATGCCCGAAAAACACGTTTTAACGCATTTTGCACCTATGTCGGTAGTGGATGCACTGTAGGTGCTGCAGTGAGACTCCCTATGCGAGATAAGATCATATCGATAGAGAATTTGATGACGATCATTCTGACATATCTAGAATCTCTGTACGATGAGTAGATCAAAAGTTATGCCCGAAAAACACGTTTTGACGCATTTTGCACCTATGTCGGTAATGGATGCACTGTAGGTGCTCCAGTGAGACTCCCTATGCGAGATAAGATCATATCGATAGAGAATTTGATGGCGATCATTCTGACATATCTAGATTCTCTGTACGATGAGTAGATCAAAAGTTATGCCCGAAAAACTCGTTTTAACGCATTTTGCACCTATGTCGGTAGTGGATGCACTGTAGGTGCTGCAGTGAGACTCCCTATGCGAGATAAGATCATATCGATAGAGAATTTGATGACGATCATTCTGACATATCTAGAATCTCTGTACGATGAGTAGATCAAAAGTTATGCCCGAAAAACACGTTTTGACGCATTTTGCACCTATGTCGGTAATGGATGCACTGTAGGTGCTCCAGTGAGACTCCCTATGCGAGATAAGATCATATCGATAGAGAATTTGATGGCGATCATTCTGACATATCTAGATTCTCTGTACGATGAGTAGATCAAAAGTTATGCCCGAAAAACACGTTTTAACGCATTTTGCACCTATGTCGGTAGTGGATGCACTGCAGGTGCTCCAGTGAGACTCCCTATGCGAGATAAGATCATATCGATAGAGAATTTGATGGCGATCATTCTGACATATCTAGATTCTCTGTACGATGAGTAGATCAAAAGTTATGCCCGAAAAACTCGTTTTAACGCATTTTGCACCTATGTCGGTAGTGGATGCACTGTAGGTGCTGCAGTGAGACTCCCTATGCGAGATAAGATCATATCGATAGAGAATTTGATGACGATCATTCTGACATATCTAGAATCTCTGTACGATGAGTAGATCAAAAGTTATGCCCGAAAAACACGTTTTGACGCATTTTGCACGGTATACGGTAATGGATGCACTGCAGGTGCTCCAGTGAGACTCCCTATGCGAGATAAGATCATATCGATAGAGAATTTGATGGCGATCATTCTGACGTATCTAGAATCTCTGTACGATGAGTAGATCAAAAGTTATGCCCGAAAAACACGTTTTGACGCATTTTGCACGGTATACGGTAATGGATGCACTGCAGGTGCTCCAGTGAGACTCCCTATGCGAGATAAGATCATATCGATAGAGAATTTGATGGCGATCATTCTGACATAGCTAGATTCTCTGTACGATGAGTAGATCAAAAGTTATGCCCGAAAAACACGTTTTGACGCATTTTGCACCTATGTCGGTAATGGATGCACTGTAGGTGCTGCAGTGAGACTCCCTATGCGAGATAAGATCATATCGATAGAGAATTTGATGGCAATCATTCTGACATATCTAGATTCTCTGTACGATGAGTAGATCAAAAGTTATGCCCGAAAAACACGTTTTGACGCATTTTGCACCTATGTCGGTAATGGATGCACTGTAGGTGCTCCAGTGAGACTCCCTATGCGAGATAAGATCATATCGATAGAGAATTTGATGGCGATCATTCTGACGTATCTAGAATCTCTGTACGATGAGTAGATCAAAAGTTATGCCCGAAAAACACGTTTTGACGCATTTTGCACGGTATACGGTAATGGATGCACTGCAGGTGCTCCAGTGAGACTCCCTATGCGAGATAAGATCATATCGATAGAGAATTTGATGGCGATCATTCTGACATAGCTAGATTCTCTGTACGATGAGTAGATCAAAAGTTATGCCCGAAAAACACGTTTTGACGCATTTTGCACCTATGTCGGTAATGGATGCACTGTAGGTGCTCCAGTGAGACTCCCTATGCGAGATAAGATCATATCGATAGAGAATTTGATGGCGATCATTCTGACGTATCTAGAATCTCTGTACGATGAGTAGATCAAAAGTTATGCCCGAAAAACACGTTTTGACGCATTTTGCACGGTATACGGTAATGGATGCACTGCAGGTGCTCCAGTGAGACTCCCTATGCGAGATAAGATCATATCGATAGAGAATTTGATGGCGATCATTCTGACATAGCTAGATTCTCTGTACGATGAGTAGATCAAAAGTTATGCCCGAAAAACACGTTTTGACGCATTTTGCACCTATGTCGGTAATGGATGCACTGTAGGTGCTCCAGTGAGACTCCCTATGCGAGATAAGATCATATCGATAGAGAATTTGATGGCGATCATTCTGACATATCTAGATTCTCTGTACGATGAGTAGATCAAAAGTTATGCCCGAAAAACACGTTTTAACGCATTTTGCACCTATGTCGGTAGTGGATGCACTGTAGGTGCTGCAGTGAGACTCCCTATGCGAGATAAGATCATATCGATAGAGAATTTGATGACGATCATTCTGACATATCTAGAATCTCTGTACGATGAGTAGATCAAAAGTTATGCCCGAAAAACACGTTTTGACGCATTTTGCACCTATGTCGGTAATGGATGCACTGTAGGTGCTCCAGTGAGACTCCCTATGCGAGATAAGATCATATCGATAGAGAATTTGATGGCAATCATTCTGACATATCTAGAATCTCTGTACGATGAGTAGATCAAAAGTTATGCCCGAAAAACACGTTTTGACGCATTTTGCACGGTATACGGTAATGGATGCACTGCAGGTGCTCCAGTGAGACTCCCTATGCGAGATAAGATCATATCGATAGAGAATTTGATGGCGATCATTCTGACATATCTAGATTCTCTGTACGATGAGTAGATCAAAAGTTATGCCCGAAAAACTCGTTTTAACGCATTTTGCACCTATGTCGGTAATGGATGCACTGTAGGTGCTGCAGTGAGACTCCCTATGCGAGATAAGATCATATCGATAGAGAATTTGATGGCGATCATTCTGACATATCTAGATTCTCTGTACGATGAGTAGATCAAAAGTTATGCCCGAAAAACACGTTTTGACGCATTTTGCACGGTATACGGTAATGGATGCACTGCAGGTGCTCCAGTGAGACTCCCTATGCGAGATAAGATCATATCGATAGAGAATTTGATGACGATCATTCTGACATATCTAGATTCTCTGTACGATGAGTAGATCAAAAGTTATGCCCGAAAAACACGTTTTAACGCATTTTGCACCTATGTCGGTAATGGATGCACTGTAGGTGCTGCAGTGAGACTCCCTATGCGAGATAAGATCATATCGATAGAGAATTTGATGGCGATCATTCTGACATATCTAGATTCTCTGTACGATGAGTAGATCAAAAGTTATGCCCGAAAAACACGTTTTAACGCATTTTGCACCTATGTCGGTAGTGGATGCACTGTAGGTGCTGCAGTGAGACTCCCTATGCGAGATAAGATCATATCGATAGAGAATTTGATGACGATCATTCTGACATATCTAGAATCTCTGTACGATGAGTAGATCAAAAGTTATGCCCGAAAAACACGTTTTGACGCATTTTGCACCTATGTCGGTAATGGATGCACTGTAGGTGCTCCAGTGAGACTCCCTATGCGAGATAAGATCATATCGATAGAGAATTTGATGGCGATCATTCTGACATATCTAGATTCTCTGTACGATGAGTAGATCAAAAGTTATGCCCGAAAAACTCGTTTTAACGCATTTTGCACCTATGTCGGTAGTGGATGCACTGTAGGTGCTGCAGTGAGACTCCCTATGCGAGATAAGATCATATCGATAGAGAATTTGATGACGATCATTCTGACATATCTAGAATCTCTGTACGATGAGTAGATCAAAAGTTATGCCCGAAAAACACGTTTTGACGCATTTTGCACCTATGTCGGTAATGGATGCACTGTAGGTGCTGCAGTGAGACTCCCTATGCGAGATAAGATCATATCGATAGAGAATTTGATGGCAATCATTCTGACATATCTAGATTCTCTGTACGATGAGTAGATCAAAAGTTATGCCCGAAAAACACGTTTTGACGCATTTTGCACCTATGTCGGTAATGGATGCACTGTAGGTGCTCCAGTGAGACTCCCTATGCGAGATAAGATCATATCGATAGAGAATTTGATGGCGATCATTCTGACATATCTAGATTCTCTGTACGATGAGTAGATCAAAAGTTATGCCCGAAAAACACGTTTTAACGCATTTTGCACCTATGTCGGTAGTGGATGCACTGCAGGTGCTCCAGTGAGACTCCCTATGCGAGATAAGATCATATCGATAGAGAATTTGATGGCGATCATTCTGACATATCTAGATTCTCTGTACGATGAGTAGATCAAAAGTTATGCCCGAAAAACACGTTTTGACGCATTTTGCACCTATGTCGGTAATGGATGCACTGTAGGTGCTGCAGTGAGACTCCCTATGCGAGATAAGATCATATCGATAGAGAATTTGATGGCAATCATTCTGACATATCTAGATTCTCTGTACGATGAGTAGATCAAAAGTTATGCCCGAAAAACACGTTTTGACGCATTTTGCACCTATGTCGGTAATGGATGCACTGTAGGTGCTCCAGTGAGACTCCCTATGCGAGATAAGATCATATCGATAGAGAATTTGATGACGATCATTCTGACATATCTAGATTCTCTGTACGATGAGTAGATCAAAAGTTATGCCCGAAAAACACGTTTTGACGCATTTTGCACCTATGTCGGTAATGGATGCACTGTAGGTGCTCCAGTGAGACTCCCTATGCGAGATAAGATCATATCGATAGAGAATTTGATGACGATCATTCTGACATATCTAGAATCTCTGTACGATGAGTAGATCAAAAGTTATGCCCGAAAAACACGTTTTGACGCATTTTGCACCTATGTCGGTAATGGATGCACTGTAGGTGCTCCAGTGAGACTCCCTATGCGAGATAAGATCATATCGATAGAGAATTTGATGGCGATCATTCTGACATATCTAGATTCTCTGTACGATGAGTAGATCAAAAGTTATGCCCGAAAAACACGTTTTAACGCATTTTGCACCTATGTCGGTAGTGGATGCACTGCAGGTGCTCCAGTGAGACTCCCTATGCGAGATAAGATCATATCGATAGAGAATTTGATGGCGATCATTCTGACATATCTAGATTCTCTGTACGATGAGTAGATCAAAAGTTATGCCCGAAAAACACGTTTTGACGCATTTTGCACCTATGTCGGTAATGGATGCACTGTAGGTGCTGCAGTGAGACTCCCTATGCGAGATAAGATCATATCGATAGAGAATTTGATGGCAATCATTCTGACATATCTAGATTCTCTGTACGATGAGTAGATCAAAAGTTATGCCCGAAAAACACGTTTTGACGCATTTTGCACCTATGTCGGTAATGGATGCACTGTAGGTGCTCCAGTGAGACTCCCTATGCGAGATAAGATCATATCGATAGAGAATTTGATGGCGATCATTCTGACGTATCTAGAATCTCTGTACGATGAGTAGATCAAAAGTTATGCCCGAAAAACACGTTTTGACGCATTTTGCACGGTATACGGTAATGGATGCACTGCAGGTGCTCCAGTGAGACTCCCTATGCGAGATAAGATCATATCGATAGAGAATTTGATGGCGATCATTCTGACGTATCTAGAATCTCTGTACGATGAGTAGATCAAAAGTTATGCCCGAAAAACACGTTTTGACGCATTTTGCACGGTATACGGTAATGGATGCACTGCAGGTGCTCCAGTGAGACTCCCTATGCGAGATAAGATCATATCGATAGAGAATTTGATGGCGATCATTCTGACATAGCTAGATTCTCTGTACGATGAGTAGATCAAAAGTTATGCCCGAAAAACACGTTTTGACGCATTTTGCACCTATGTCGGTAATGGATGCACTGTAGGTGCTGCAGTGAGACTCCCTATGCGAGATAAGATCATATCGATAGAGAATTTGATGGCAATCATTCTGACATATCTAGATTCTCTGTACGATGAGTAGATCAAAAGTTATGCCCGAAAAACACGTTTTGACGCATTTTGCACCTATGTCGGTAATGGATGCACTGTAGGTGCTCCAGTGAGACTCCCTATGCGAGATAAGATCATATCGATAGAGAATTTGATGGCGATCATTCTGACGTATCTAGAATCTCTGTACGATGAGTAGATCAAAAGTTATGCCCGAAAAACACGTTTTGACGCATTTTGCACGGTATACGGTAATGGATGCACTGCAGGTGCTCCAGTGAGACTCCCTATGCGAGATAAGATCATATCGATAGAGAATTTGATGGCGATCATTCTGACATAGCTAGATTCTCTGTACGATGAGTAGATCAAAAGTTATGCCCGAAAAACACGTTTTGACGCATTTTGCACCTATGTCGGTAATGGATGCACTGTAGGTGCTCCAGTGAGACTCCCTATGCGAGATAAGATCATATCGATAGAGAATTTGATGGCGATCATTCTGACGTATCTAGAATCTCTGTACGATGAGTAGATCAAAAGTTATGCCCGAAAAACACGTTTTGACGCATTTTGCACGGTATACGGTAATGGATGCACTGCAGGTGCTCCAGTGAGACTCCCTATGCGAGATAAGATCATATCGATAGAGAATTTGATGGCGATCATTCTGACATAGCTAGATTCTCTGTACGATGAGTAGATCAAAAGTTATGCCCGAAAAACACGTTTTGACGCATTTTGCACCTATGTCGGTAATGGATGCACTGTAGGTGCTCCAGTGAGACTCCCTATGCGAGATAAGATCATATCGATAGAGAATTTGATGGCGATCATTCTGACATATCTAGATTCTCTGTACGATGAGTAGATCAAAAGTTATGCCCGAAAAACACGTTTTAACGCATTTTGCACCTATGTCGGTAGTGGATGCACTGTAGGTGCTGCAGTGAGACTCCCTATGCGAGATAAGATCATATCGATAGAGAATTTGATGACGATCATTCTGACATATCTAGAATCTCTGTACGATGAGTAGATCAAAAGTTATGCCCGAAAAACACGTTTTGACGCATTTTGCACCTATGTCGGTAATGGATGCACTGTAGGTGCTCCAGTGAGACTCCCTATGCGAGATAAGATCATATCGATAGAGAATTTGATGGCAATCATTCTGACATATCTAGAATCTCTGTACGATGAGTAGATCAAAAGTTATGCCCGAAAAACACGTTTTGACGCATTTTGCACGGTATACGGTAATGGATGCACTGCAGGTGCTCCAGTGAGACTCCCTATGCGAGATAAGATCATATCGATAGAGAATTTGATGGCGATCATTCTGACATAGCTAGATTCTCTGTACGATGAGTAGATCAAAAGTTATGCCCGAAAAACACGTTTTAACGCATTTTGCACCTATGTCGGTAGTGGATGCACTGTAGGTGCTGCAGTGAGACTCCCTATGCGAGATAAGATCATATCGATAGAGAATTTGATGGCGATCATTCTGACATATCTAGATTCTCTGTACGATGAGTAGATCAAAAGTTATGCCCGAAAAACACGTTTTGACGCATTTTGCACCTATGTCGGTAATGGATGCACTGTAGGTGCTCCAGTGAGACTCCCTATGCGAGATAAGATCATATCGATAGAGAATTTGATGGCAATCATTCTGACATATCTAGAATCTCTGTACGATGAGTAGATCAAAAGTTATGCCCGAAAAACACGTTTTGACGCATTTTGCACGGTATACGGTAATGGATGCACTGCAGGTGCTCCAGTGAGACTCCCTATGCGAGATAAGATCATATCGATAGAGAATTTGATGGCGATCATTCTGACGTATCTAGAATCTCTGTACGATGAGTAGATCAAAAGTTATGCCCGAAAAACACGTTTTGACGCATTTTGCACGGTATACGGTAATGGATGCACTGCAGGTGCTCCAGTGAGACTCCCTATGCGAGATAAGATCATATCGATAGAGAATTTGATGGCGATCATTCTGACATAGCTAGATTCTCTGTACGATGAGTAGATCAAAAGTTATGCCCGAAAAACACGTTTTGACGCATTTTGCACCTATGTCGGTAATGGATGCACTGTAGGTGCTCCAGTGAGACTCCCTATGCGAGATAAGATCATATCGATAGAGAATTTGATGGCAATCATTCTGACATATCTAGAATCTCTGTACGATGAGTAGATCAAAAGTTATGCCCGAAAAACACGTTTTAACGCATTTTGCACCTATGTCGGTAATGGATGCACTGTAGGTGCTCCAGTGAGACTCCCTATGCGAGATAAGATCATATCGATAGAGAATTTGATGGCAATCATTCTGACATATCTAGAATCTCTGTACGATGAGTAGATCAAAAGTTATGCCCGAAAAACACGTTTTGACGCATTTTGCACGGTATACGGTAATGGATGCACTGCAGGTGCTCCAGTGAGACTCCCTATGCGAGATAAGATCATATCGATAGAGAATTTGATGGCGATCATTCTGACGTATCTAGAATCTCTGTACGATGAGTAGATCAAAAGTTATGCCCGAAAAACACGTTTTGACGCATTTTGCACGGTATACGGTAATGGATGCACTGCAGGTGCTCCAGTGAGACTCCCTATGCGAGATAAGATCATATCGATAGAGAATTTGATGGCGATCATTCTGACATAGCTAGATTCTCTGTACGATGAGTAGATCAAAAGTTATGCCCGAAAAACACGTTTTGACGCATTTTGCACCTATGTCGGTAATGGATGCACTGTAGGTGCTCCAGTGAGACTCCCTATGCGAGATAAGATCATATCGATAGAGAATTTGATGGCAATCATTCTGACATATCTAGAATCTCTGTACGATGAGTAGATCAAAAGTTATGCCCGAAAAACACGTTTTGACGCATTTTGCACGGTATACGGTAATGGATGCACTGCAGGTGCTCCAGTGAGACTCCCTATGCGAGATAAGATCATATCGATAGAGAATTTGATGGCGATCATTCTGACATAGCTAGATTCTCTGTACGATGAGTAGATCAAAAGTTATGCCCGAAAAACACGTTTTGACGCATTTTGCACCTATGTCGGTAATGGATGCACTGTAGGTGCTCCAGTGAGACTCCCTATGCGAGATAAGATCATATCGATAGAGAATTTGATGGCGATCATTCTGACATATCTAGATTCTCTGTACGATGAGTAGATCAAAAGTTATGCCCGAAAAACACGTTTTAACGCATTTTGCACCTATGTCGGTAGTGGATGCACTGTAGGTGCTGCAGTGAGACTCCCTATGCGAGATAAGATCATATCGATAGAGAATTTGATGACGATCATTCTGACATATCTAGAATCTCTGTACGATGAGTAGATCAAAAGTTATGCCCGAAAAACACGTTTTGACGCATTTTGCACCTATGTCGGTAATGGATGCACTGTAGGTGCTCCAGTGAGACTCCCTATGCGAGATAAGATCATATCGATAGAGAATTTGATGGCAATCATTCTGACATATCTAGAATCTCTGTACGATGAGTAGATCAAAAGTTATGCCCGAAAAACACGTTTTGACGCATTTTGCACGGTATACGGTAATGGATGCACTGCAGGTGCTCCAGTGAGACTCCCTATGCGAGATAAGATCATATCGATAGAGAATTTGATGGCGATCATTCTGACATAGCTAGATTCTCTGTACGATGAGTAGATCAAAAGTTATGCCCGAAAAACACGTTTTAACGCATTTTGCACCTATGTCGGTAGTGGATGCACTGTAGGTGCTGCAGTGAGACTCCCTATGCGAGATAAGATCATATCGATAGAGAATTTGATGGCGATCATTCTGACATATCTAGATTCTCTGTACGATGAGTAGATCAAAAGTTATGCCCGAAAAACACGTTTTGACGCATTTTGCACCTATGTCGGTAATGGATGCACTGTAGGTGCTCCAGTGAGACTCCCTATGCGAGATAAGATCATATCGATAGAGAATTTGATGGCAATCATTCTGACATATCTAGAATCTCTGTACGATGAGTAGATCAAAAGTTATGCCCGAAAAACACGTTTTGACGCATTTTGCACGGTATACGGTAATGGATGCACTGCAGGTGCTCCAGTGAGACTCCCTATGCGAGATAAGATCATATCGATAGAGAATTTGATGGCGATCATTCTGACGTATCTAGAATCTCTGTACGATGAGTAGATCAAAAGTTATGCCCGAAAAACACGTTTTGACGCATTTTGCACGGTATACGGTAATGGATGCACTGCAGGTGCTCCAGTGAGACTCCCTATGCGAGATAAGATCATATCGATAGAGAATTTGATGGCGATCATTCTGACATAGCTAGATTCTCTGTACGATGAGTAGATCAAAAGTTATGCCCGAAAAACACGTTTTGACGCATTTTGCACCTATGTCGGTAATGGATGCACTGTAGGTGCTCCAGTGAGACTCCCTATGCGAGATAAGATCATATCGATAGAGAATTTGATGGCAATCATTCTGACATATCTAGAATCTCTGTACGATGAGTAGATCAAAAGTTATGCCCGAAAAACACGTTTTAACGCATTTTGCACCTATGTCGGTAATGGATGCACTGTAGGTGCTCCAGTGAGACTCCCTATGCGAGATAAGATCATATCGATAGAGAATTTGATGGCAATCATTCTGACATATCTAGAATCTCTGTACGATGAGTAGATCAAAAGTTATGCCCGAAAAACACGTTTTGACGCATTTTGCACGGTATACGGTAATGGATGCACTGCAGGTGCTCCAGTGAGACTCCCTATGCGAGATAAGATCATATCGATAGAGAATTTGATGGCGATCATTCTGACGTATCTAGAATCTCTGTACGATGAGTAGATCAAAAGTTATGCCCGAAAAACACGTTTTGACGCATTTTGCACGGTATACGGTAATGGATGCACTGCAGGTGCTCCAGTGAGACTCCCTATGCGAGATAAGATCATATCGATAGAGAATTTGATGGCGATCATTCTGACATAGCTAGATTCTCTGTACGATGAGTAGATCAAAAGTTATGCCCGAAAAACACGTTTTGACGCATTTTGCACCTATGTCGGTAATGGATGCACTGTAGGTGCTCCAGTGAGACTCCCTATGCGAGATAAGATCATATCGATAGAGAATTTGATGGCAATCATTCTGACATATCTAGAATCTCTGTACGATGAGTAGATCAAAAGTTATGCCCGAAAAACACGTTTTGACGCATTTTGCACGGTATACGGTAATGGATGCACTGCAGGTGCTCCAGTGAGACTCCCTATGCGAGATAAGATCATATCGATAGAGAATTTGATGGCGATCATTCTGACATAGCTAGATTCTCTGTACGATGAGTAGATCAAAAGTTATGCCCGAAAAACACGTTTTGACGCATTTTGCACCTATGTCGGTAATGGATGCACTGTAGGTGCTCCAGTGAGACTCCCTATGCGAGATAAGATCATATCGATAGAGAATTTGATGGCGATCATTCTGACATATCTAGATTCTCTGTACGATGAGTAGATCAAAAGTTATGCCCGAAAAACACGTTTTGACGCATTTTGCACGGTATACGGTAATGGATGCACTGCAGGTGCTCCAGTGAGACTCCCTATGCGAGATAAGATCATATCGATAGAGAATTTGATGGCGATCATTCTGACATAGCTAGATTCTCTGTACGATGAGTAGATCAAAAGTTATGCCCGAAAAACACGTTTTGACGCATTTTGCACCTATGTCGGTAATGGATGCACTGTAGGTGCTCCAGTGAGACTCCCTATGCGAGATAAGATCATATCGATAGAGAATTTGATGGCGATCATTCTGACATAGCTAGATTCTCTGTACGATGAGTAGATCAAAAGTTATGCCCGAAAAACACGTTTTAACGCATTTTGCACCTATGTCGGTAGTGGATGCACTGTAGGTGCTGCAGTGAGACTCCCTATGCGAGATAAGATCATATCGATAGAGAATTTGATGGCGATCATTCTGACATATCTAGATTCTCTGTACGATGAGTAGATCAAAAGTTATGCCCGAAAAACACGTTTTGACGCATTTTGCACCTATGTCGGTAATGGATGCACTGTAGGTGCTCCAGTGAGACTCCCTATGCGAGATAAGATCATATCGATAGAGAATTTGATGGCAATCATTCTGACATATCTAGAATCTCTGTACGATGAGTAGATCAAAAGTTATGCCCGAAAAACACGTTTTGACGCATTTTGCACGGTATACGGTAATGGATGCACTGCAGGTGCTCCAGTGAGACTCCCTATGCGAGATAAGATCATATCGATAGAGAATTTGATGGCGATCATTCTGACGTATCTAGAATCTCTGTACGATGAGTAGATCAAAAGTTATGCCCGAAAAACACGTTTTGACGCATTTTGCACGGTATACGGTAATGGATGCACTGCAGGTGCTCCAGTGAGACTCCCTATGCGAGATAAGATCATATCGATAGAGAATTTGATGGCGATCATTCTGACATAGCTAGATTCTCTGTACGATGAGTAGATCAAAAGTTATGCCCGAAAAACACGTTTTGACGCATTTTGCACCTATGTCGGTAATGGATGCACTGTAGGTGCTCCAGTGAGACTCCCTATGCGAGATAAGATCATATCGATAGAGAATTTGATGGCGATCATTCTGACATATCTAGATTCTCTGTACGATGAGTAGATCAAAAGTTATGCCCGAAAAACACGTTTTGACGCATTTTGCACGGTATACGGTAATGGATGCACTGCAGGTGCTCCAGTGAGACTCCCTATGCGAGATAAGATCATATCGATAGAGAATTTGATGGCGATCATTCTGACATAGCTAGATTCTCTGTACGATGAGTAGATCAAAAGTTATGCCCGAAAAACACGTTTTGACGCATTTTGCACCTATGTCGGTAATGGATGCACTGTAGGTGCTCCAGTGAGACTCCCTATGCGAGATAAGATCATATCGATAGAGAATTTGATGGCGATCATTCTGACATAGCTAGATTCTCTGTACGATGAGTAGATCAAAAGTTATGCCCGAAAAACACGTTTTAACGCATTTTGCACCTATGTCGGTAGTGGATGCACTGTAGGTGCTGCAGTGAGACTCCCTATGCGAGATAAGATCATATCGATAGAGAATTTGATGGCGATCATTCTGACATATCTAGATTCTCTGTACGATGAGTAGATCAAAAGTTATGCCCGAAAAACACGTTTTGACGCATTTTGCACCTATGTCGGTAATGGATGCACTGTAGGTGCTCCAGTGAGACTCCCTATGCGAGATAAGATCATATCGATAGAGAATTTGATGGCAATCATTCTGACATATCTAGAATCTCTGTACGATGAGTAGATCAAAAGTTATGCCCGAAAAACACGTTTTGACGCATTTTGCACGGTATACGGTAATGGATGCACTGCAGGTGCTCCAGTGAGACTCCCTATGCGAGATAAGATCATATCGATAGAGAATTTGATGGCGATCATTCTGACGTATCTAGAATCTCTGTACGATGAGTAGATCAAAAGTTATGCCCGAAAAACACGTTTTGACGCATTTTGCACGGTATACGGTAATGGATGCACTGCAGGTGCTCCAGTGAGACTCCCTATGCGAGATAAGATCATATCGATAGAGAATTTGATGGCGATCATTCTGACATAGCTAGATTCTCTGTACGATGAGTAGATCAAAAGTTATGCCCGAAAAACACGTTTTGACGCATTTTGCACCTATGTCGGTAATGGATGCACTGTAGGTGCTCCAGTGAGACTCCCTATGCGAGATAAGATCATATCGATAGAGAATTTGATGGCGATCATTCTGACATAGCTAGATTCTCTGTACGATGAGTAGATCAAAAGTTATGCCCGAAAAACACGTTTTGACGCATTTTGCACCTATGTCGGTAATGGATGCACTGTAGGTGCTCCAGTGAGACTCCCTATGCGAGATAAGATCATATCGATAGAGAATTTGATGGCGATCATTCTGACATATCTAGATTCTCTGTACGATGAGTAGATCAAAAGTTATGCCCGAAAAACACGTTTTGACGCATTTTGCACGGTATACGGTAATGGATGCACTGCAGGTGCTCCAGTGAGACTCCCTATGCGAGATAAGATCATATCGATAGAGAATTTGATGGCGATCATTCTGACATAGCTAGATTCTCTGTACGATGAGTAGATCAAAAGTTATGCCCGAAAAACACGTTTTAACGCATTTTGCACCTATGTCGGTAGTGGATGCACTGTAGGTGCTGCAGTGAGACTCCCTATGCGAGATAAGATCATATCGATAGAGAATTTGATGGCGATCATTCTGACATATCTAGATTCTCTGTACGATGAGTAGATCAAAAGTTATGCCCGAAAAACACGTTTTGACGCATTTTGCACCTATGTCGGTAATGGATGCACTGTAGGTGCTCCAGTGAGACTCCCTATGCGAGATAAGATCATATCGATAGAGAATTTGATGGCAATCATTCTGACATATCTAGAATCTCTGTACGATGAGTAGATCAAAAGTTATGCCCGAAAAACACGTTTTGACGCATTTTGCACGGTATACGGTAATGGATGCACTGCAGGTGCTCCAGTGAGACTCCCTATGCGAGATAAGATCATATCGATAGAGAATTTGATGGCGATCATTCTGACGTATCTAGAATCTCTGTACGATGAGTAGATCAAAAGTTATGCCCGAAAAACACGTTTTGACGCATTTTGCACGGTATACGGTAATGGATGCACTGCAGGTGCTCCAGTGAGACTCCCTATGCGAGATAAGATCATATCGATAGAGAATTTGATGGCGATCATTCTGACATAGCTAGATTCTCTGTACGATGAGTAGATCAAAAGTTATGCCCGAAAAACACGTTTTGACGCATTTTGCACCTATGTCGGTAATGGATGCACTGTAGGTGCTCCAGTGAGACTCCCTATGCGAGATAAGATCATATCGATAGAGAATTTGATGGCAATCATTCTGACATATCTAGAATCTCTGTACGATGAGTAGATCAAAAGTTATGCCCGAAAAACACGTTTTGACGCATTTTGCACGGTATACGGTAATGGATGCACTGCAGGTGCTCCAGTGAGACTCCCTATGCGAGATAAGATCATATCGATAGAGAATTTGATGGCGATCATTCTGACATAGCTAGATTCTCTGTACGATGAGTAGATCAAAAGTTATGCCCGAAAAACACGTTTTGACGCATTTTGCACCTATGTCGGTAATGGATGCACTGTAGGTGCTCCAGTGAGACTCCCTATGCGAGATAAGATCATATCGATAGAGAATTTGATGGCGATCATTCTGACATATCTAGATTCTCTGTACGATGAGTAGATCAAAAGTTATGCCCGAAAAACACGTTTTAACGCATTTTGCACCTATGTCGGTAGTGGATGCACTGTAGGTGCTGCAGTGAGACTCCCTATGCGAGATAAGATCATATCGATAGAGAATTTGATGACGATCATTCTGACATATCTAGAATCTCTGTACGATGAGTAGATCAAAAGTTATGCCCGAAAAACACGTTTTGACGCATTTTGCACCTATGTCGGTAATGGATGCACTGTAGGTGCTCCAGTGAGACTCCCTATGCGAGATAAGATCATATCGATAGAGAATTTGATGGCAATCATTCTGACATATCTAGAATCTCTGTACGATGAGTAGATCAAAAGTTATGCCCGAAAAACACGTTTTGACGCATTTTGCACGGTATACGGTAATGGATGCACTGCAGGTGCTCCAGTGAGACTCCCTATGCGAGATAAGATCATATCGATAGAGAATTTGATGGCGATCATTCTGACATAGCTAGATTCTCTGTACGATGAGTAGATCAAAAGTTATGCCCGAAAAACACGTTTTAACGCATTTTGCACCTATGTCGGTAGTGGATGCACTGTAGGTGCTGCAGTGAGACTCCCTATGCGAGATAAGATCATATCGATAGAGAATTTGATGGCGATCATTCTGACATATCTAGATTCTCTGTACGATGAGTAGATCAAAAGTTATGCCCGAAAAACACGTTTTAACGCATTTTGCACCTATGTCGGTAGTGGATGCACTGTAGGTGCTGCAGTGAGACTCCCTATGCGAGATAAGATCATATCGATAGAGAATTTGATGGCAATCATTCTGACATATCTAGAATCTCTGTACGATGAGTAGATCAAAAGTTATGCCCGAAAAACACGTTTTGACGCATTTTGCACGGTATACGGTAATGGATGCACTGCAGGTGCTCCAGTGAGACTCCCTATGCGAGATAAGATCATATCGATAGAGAATTTGATGGCGATCATTCTGACATAGCTAGATTCTCTGTACGATGAGTAGATCAAAAGTTATGCCCGAAAAACACGTTTTAACGCATTTTGCACCTATGTCGGTAGTGGATGCACTGTAGGTGCTGCAGTGAGACTCCCTATGCGAGATAAGATCATATCGATAGAGAATTTGATGGCGATCATTCTGACATATCTAGATTCTCTGTACGATGAGTAGATCAAAAGTTATGCCCGAAAAACACGTTTTGACGCATTTTGCACCTATGTCGGTAATGGATGCACTGTAGGTGCTCCAGTGAGACTCCCTATGCGAGATAAGATCATATCGATAGAGAATTTGATGGCAATCATTCTGACATATCTAGAATCTCTGTACGATGAGTAGATCAAAAGTTATGCCCGAAAAACACGTTTTGACGCATTTTGCACGGTATACGGTAATGGATGCACTGCAGGTGCTCCAGTGAGACTCCCTATGCGAGATAAGATCATATCGATAGAGAATTTGATGGCGATCATTCTGACGTATCTAGAATCTCTGTACGATGAGTAGATCAAAAGTTATGCCCGAAAAACACGTTTTGACGCATTTTGCACGGTATACGGTAATGGATGCACTGCAGGTGCTCCAGTGAGACTCCCTATGCGAGATAAGATCATATCGATAGAGAATTTGATGGCGATCATTCTGACATAGCTAGATTCTCTGTACGATGAGTAGATCAAAAGTTATGCCCGAAAAACACGTTTTGACGCATTTTGCAC
>OZ038425.1:0-162347 GCA_964036235.1 Heterorhabditis bacteriophora | reverse complement strand
TGTACGATGAGTAGATCAAAAGTTATGCCCGAAAAACACGTTTTGACGCATTTTGCACGGTATACGGTAATGGATGCACTGCAGGTGCTCCAGTGAGACTCCCTATGCGAGATAAGATCATATCGATAGAGAATTTGATGGCGATCATTCTGACATAGCTAGATTCTCTGTACGATGAGTAGATCAAAAGTTATGCCCGAAAAACACGTTTTGACGCATTTTGCACCTATGTCGGTAATGGATGCACTGTAGGTGCTCCAGTGAGACTCCCTATGCGAGATAAGATCATATCGATAGAGAATTTGATGGCGATCATTCTGACATAGCTAGATTCTCTGTACGATGAGTAGATCAAAAGTTATGCCCGAAAAACACGTTTTAACGCATTTTGCACCTATGTCGGTAGTGGATGCACTGTAGGTGCTGCAGTGAGACTCCCTATGCGAGATAAGATCATATCGATAGAGAATTTGATGGCAATCATTCTGACATATCTAGAATCTCTGTACGATGAGTAGATCAAAAGTTATGCCCGAAAAACACGTTTTGACGCATTTTGCACGGTATACGGTAATGGATGCACTGCAGGTGCTCCAGTGAGACTCCCTATGCGAGATAAGATCATATCGATAGAGAATTTGATGGCGATCATTCTGACATAGCTAGATTCTCTGTACGATGAGTAGATCAAAAGTTATGCCCGAAAAACACGTTTTAACGCATTTTGCACCTATGTCGGTAGTGGATGCACTGTAGGTGCTGCAGTGAGACTCCCTATGCGAGATAAGATCATATCGATAGAGAATTTGATGGCGATCATTCTGACATATCTAGATTCTCTGTACGATGAGTAGATCAAAAGTTATGCCCGAAAAACACGTTTTAACGCATTTTGCACCTATGTCGGTAGTGGATGCACTGTAGGTGCTGCAGTGAGACTCCCTATGCGAGATAAGATCATATCGATAGAGAATTTGATGGCGATCATTCTGACATATCTAGATTCTCTGTACGATGAGTAGATCAAAAGTTATGCCCGAAAAACACGTTTTAACGCATTTTGCACCTATGTCGGTAGTGGATGCACTGTAGGTGCTGCAGTGAGACTCCCTATGCGAGATAAGATCATATCGATAGAGAATTTGATGGCGATCATTCTGACATAGCTAGATTCTCTGTACGATGAGTAGATCAAAAGTTATGCCCGAAAAACACGTTTTAACGCATTTTGCACCTATGTCGGTAGTGGATGCACTGTAGGTGCTGCAGTGAGACTCCCTATGCGAGATAAGATCATATCGATAGAGAATTTGATGGCGATCATTCTGACATATCTAGATTCTCTGTACGATGAGTAGATCAAAAGTTATGCCCGAAAAACACGTTTTAACGCATTTTGCACCTATGTCGGTAGTGGATGCACTGTAGGTGCTGCAGTGAGACTCCCTATGCGAGATAAGATCATATCGATAGAGAATTTGATGACGATCATTCTGACATATCTAGAATCTCTGTACGATGAGTAGATCAAAAGTTATGCCCGAAAAACACGTTTTGACGCATTTTGCACCTATGTCGGTAGTGGATGCACTGTAGGTGCTGCAGTGAGACTCCCTATGCGAGATAAGATCATATCGATAGAGAATTTGATGGCGATCATTCTGACATAGCTAGATTCTCTGTACGATGAGTAGATCAAAAGTTATGCCCGAAAAACACGTTTTAACGCATTTTGCACCTATGTCGGTAGTGGATGCACTGTAGGTGCTCCAGTGAGACTCCCTATGCGAGATAAGATCATATCGATAGAGAATTTGATGGCGATCATTCTGACATAGCTAGATTCTCTGTACGATGAGTAGATCAAAAGTTATGCCCGAAAAACACGTTTTGACGCATTTTGCACCTATGTCGGTAATGGATGCACTGTAGGTGCTCCAGTGAGACTCCCTATGCGAGATAAGATCATATCGATAGAGAATTTGATGGCAATCATTCTGACATATCTAGAATCTCTGTACGATGAGTAGATCAAAAGTTATGCCCGAAAAACACGTTTTGACGCATTTTGCACGGTATACGGTAATGGATGCACTGCAGGTGCTCCAGTGAGACTCCCTATGCGAGATAAGATCATATCGATAGAGAATTTGATGGCGATCATTCTGACATAGCTAGATTCTCTGTACGATGAGTAGATCAAAAGTTATGCCCGAAAAACACGTTTTAACGCATTTTGCACCTATGTCGGTAGTGGATGCACTGTAGGTGCTGCAGTGAGACTCCCTATGCGAGATAAGATCATATCGATAGAGAATTTGATGGCGATCATTCTGACATATCTAGATTCTCTGTACGATGAGTAGATCAAAAGTTATGCCCGAAAAACACGTTTTGACGCATTTTGCACGGTATACGGTAATGGATGCACTGCAGGTGCTCCAGTGAGACTCCCTATGCGAGATAAGATCATATCGATAGAGAATTTGATGGCGATCATTCTGACATAGCTAGATTCTCTGTACGATGAGTAGATCAAAAGTTATGCCCGAAAAACACGTTTTGACGCATTTTGCACCTATGTCGGTAATGGATGCACTGTAGGTGCTCCAGTGAGACTCCCTATGCGAGATAAGATCATATCGATAGAGAATTTGATGGCGATCATTCTGACATAGCTAGATTCTCTGTACGATGAGTAGATCAAAAGTTATGCCCGAAAAACACGTTTTAACGCATTTTGCACCTATGTCGGTAGTGGATGCACTGTAGGTGCTGCAGTGAGACTCCCTATGCGAGATAAGATCATATCGATAGAGAATTTGATGGCAATCATTCTGACATATCTAGAATCTCTGTACGATGAGTAGATCAAAAGTTATGCCCGAAAAACACGTTTTGACGCATTTTGCACGGTATACGGTAATGGATGCACTGCAGGTGCTCCAGTGAGACTCCCTATGCGAGATAAGATCATATCGATAGAGAATTTGATGGCGATCATTCTGACATAGCTAGATTCTCTGTACGATGAGTAGATCAAAAGTTATGCCCGAAAAACACGTTTTAACGCATTTTGCACCTATGTCGGTAGTGGATGCACTGTAGGTGCTGCAGTGAGACTCCCTATGCGAGATAAGATCATATCGATAGAGAATTTGATGGCGATCATTCTGACATATCTAGATTCTCTGTACGATGAGTAGATCAAAAGTTATGCCCGAAAAACACGTTTTAACGCATTTTGCACCTATGTCGGTAGTGGATGCACTGTAGGTGCTGCAGTGAGACTCCCTATGCGAGATAAGATCATATCGATAGAGAATTTGATGGCGATCATTCTGACATATCTAGATTCTCTGTACGATGAGTAGATCAAAAGTTATGCCCGAAAAACACGTTTTAACGCATTTTGCACCTATGTCGGTAGTGGATGCACTGTAGGTGCTGCAGTGAGACTCCCTATGCGAGATAAGATCATATCGATAGAGAATTTGATGGCGATCATTCTGACATAGCTAGATTCTCTGTACGATGAGTAGATCAAAAGTTATGCCCGAAAAACACGTTTTAACGCATTTTGCACCTATGTCGGTAGTGGATGCACTGTAGGTGCTGCAGTGAGACTCCCTATGCGAGATAAGATCATATCGATAGAGAATTTGATGGCGATCATTCTGACATATCTAGATTCTCTGTACGATGAGTAGATCAAAAGTTATGCCCGAAAAACACGTTTTAACGCATTTTGCACCTATGTCGGTAGTGGATGCACTGTAGGTGCTGCAGTGAGACTCCCTATGCGAGATAAGATCATATCGATAGAGAATTTGATGACGATCATTCTGACATATCTAGAATCTCTGTACGATGAGTAGATCAAAAGTTATGCCCGAAAAACACGTTTTGACGCATTTTGCACCTATGTCGGTAATGGATGCACTGTAGGTGCTCCAGTGAGACTCCCTATGCGAGATAAGATCATATCGATAGAGAATTTGATGGCAATCATTCTGACATATCTAGAATCTCTGTACGATGAGTAGATCAAAAGTTATGCCCGAAAAACACGTTTTGACGCATTTTGCACGGTATACGGTAATGGATGCACTGCAGGTGCTCCAGTGAGACTCCCTATGCGAGATAAGATCATATCGATAGAGAATTTGATGGCGATCATTCTGACATATCTAGATTCTCTGTACGATGAGTAGATCAAAAGTTATGGCCGAAAAACACGTTTTGACGCATTTTGCACGGTATACGGTAATGGATGCACTGTAGGTGCTGCAGTGAGACTCCCTATGCGAGATAAGATCATATCGATAGAGAATTTGATGGCGATCATTCTGACATATCTAGATTCTCTGTACGAAGAGTAGATCAAAAGTTATGGCCGAAAAACACGTTTTGACGCATTTTGCACGGTATACGGTAATGGATGCACTGCAGGTGCTCCAGTGAGACTCCCTATGCGAGATAAGATCATATCGATAGAGAATTTGATGGCGATCATTCTGACATAGCTAGATTCTCTGTACGATGAGTAGATCAAAAGTTATGCCCGAAAAACACGTTTTGACGCATTTTGCACCTATGTCGGTAATGGATGCACTGCAGGTGCTCCAGTGAGACTCCCTATGCGAGATAAGATCATATCGATAGAGAATTTGATGGCGATCATTCTGACATAGCTAGATTCTCTGTACGATGAGTAGATCAAAAGTTATGCCCGAAAAACACGTTTTGACGCATTTTGCACCTATGTCGGTAATGGATGCACTGTAGGTGCTCCAGTGAGACTCCCTATGCGAGATAAGATCATATCGATAGAGAATTTGATGGCGATCATTCTGACATATCTAGATTCTCTGTACGATGAGTAGATCAAAAGTTATGCCCGAAAAACACGTTTTAACGCATTTTGCACCTATGTCGGTAGTGGATGCACTGCAGGTGCTCCAGTGAGACTCCCTATGCGAGATAAGATCATATCGATAGAGAATTTGATGGCGATCATTCTGACATAGCTGGATTCTCTGTACGATGAGTAGATCAAAAGTTATGCCCGAAAAACACGTTTTGACGCATTTTGCACCTATGTCGGTAATGGATGCACTGTAGGTGCTCCAGTGAGACTCCCTATGCGAGATAAGATCATATCGATAGAGAATTTGATGGCAATCATTCTGACATATCTAGAATCTCTGTACGATGAGTAGATCAAAAGTTATGCCCGAAAAACACGTTTTGACGCATTTTGCACGGTATACGGTAATGGATGCACTGCAGGTGCTCCAGTGAGACTCCCTATGCGAGATAAGATCATATCGATAGAGAATTTGATGGCGATCATTCTGACATAGCTAGATTCTCTGTACGATGAGTAGATCAAAAGTTATGCCCGAAAAACACGTTTTGACGCATTTTGCACCTATGTCGGTAATGGATGCACTGTAGGTGCTCCAGTGAGACTCCCTATGCGAGATAAGATCATATCGATAGAGAATTTGATGGCGATCATTCTGACATAGCTAGATTCTCTGTACGATGAGTAGATCAAAAGTTATGCCCGAAAAACACGTTTTAACGCATTTTGCACCTATGTCGGTAGTGGATGCACTGTAGGTGCTCCAGTGAGACTCCCTATGCGAGATAAGATCATATCGATAGAGAATTTGATGGCGATCATTCTGACATAGCTAGATTCTCTGTACGATGAGTAGATCAAAAGTTATGCCCGAAAAACACGTTTTGACGCATTTTGCACCTATGTCGGTAATGGATGCACTGTAGGTGCTCCAGTGAGACTCCCTATGCGAGATAAGATCATATCGATAGAGAATTTGATGGCAATCATTCTGACATATCTAGAATCTCTGTACGATGAGTAGATCAAAAGTTATGCCCGAAAAACACGTTTTGACGCATTTTGCACGGTATACGGTAATGGATGCACTGCAGGTGCTCCAGTGAGACTCCCTATGCGAGATAAGATCATATCGATAGAGAATTTGATGGCGATCATTCTGACATAGCTAGATTCTCTGTACGATGAGTAGATCAAAAGTTATGCCCGAAAAACACGTTTTAACGCATTTTGCACCTATGTCGGTAGTGGATGCACTGTAGGTGCTGCAGTGAGACTCCCTATGCGAGATAAGATCATATCGATAGAGAATTTGATGGCGATCATTCTGACATATCTAGATTCTCTGTACGATGAGTAGATCAAAAGTTATGCCCGAAAAACACGTTTTGACGCATTTTGCACGGTATACGGTAATGGATGCACTGCAGGTGCTCCAGTGAGACTCCCTATGCGAGATAAGATCATATCGATAGAGAATTTGATGGCGATCATTCTGACGTATCTAGAATCTCTGTACGATGAGTAGATCAAAAGTTATGCCCGAAAAACACGTTTTGACGCATTTTGCACGGTATACGGTAATGGATGCACTGCAGGTGCTCCAGTGAGACTCCCTATGCGAGATAAGATCATATCGATAGAGAATTTGATGGCGATCATTCTGACGTATCTAGAATCTCTGTACGATGAGTAGATCAAAAGTTATGCCCGAAAAACACGTTTTAACGCATTTTGCACCTATGTCGGTAGTGGATGCACTGTAGGTGCTGCAGTGAGACTCCCTATGCGAGATAAGATCATATCGATAGAGAATTTGATGGCGATCATTCTGACGTATCTAGAATCTCTGTACGATGAGTAGATCAAAAGTTATGCCCGAAAAACACGTTTTGACGCATTTTGCACGGTATACGGTAATGGATGCACTGCAGGTGCTCCAGTGAGACTCCCTATGCGAGATAAGATCATATCGATAGAGAATTTGATGGCAATCATTCTGACATATCTAGAATCTCTGTACGATGAGTAGATCAAAAGTTATGCCCGAAAAACACGTTTTGACGCATTTTGCACCTATGTCGGTAATGGATGCACTGTAGGTGCTCCAGTGAGACTCCCTATGCGAGATAAGATCATATCGATAGAGAATTTGATGGCGATCATTCTGACATAGCTAGATTCTCTGTACGATGAGTAGATCAAAAGTTATGCCCGAAAAACACGTTTTAACGCATTTTGCACCTATGTCGGTAGTGGATGCACTGTAGGTGCTGCAGTGAGACTCCCTATGCGAGATAAGATCATATCGATAGAGAATTTGATGACGATCATTCTGACATATCTAGAATCTCTGTACGATGAGTAGATCAAAAGTTATGCCCGAAAAACACGTTTTGACGCATTTTGCACGGTATACGGTAATGGATGCACTGCAGGTGCTCCAGTGAGACTCCCTATGCGAGATAAGATCATATCGATAGAGAATTTGATGGCAATCATTCTGACATATCTAGAATCTCTGTACGATGAGTAGATCAAAAGTTATGCCCGAAAAACACGTTTTGACGCATTTTGCACCTATGTCGGTAATGGATGCACTGTAGGTGCTCCAGTGAGACTCCCTATGCGAGATAAGATCATATCGATAGAGAATTTGATGGCAATCATTCTGACATATCTAGAATCTCTGTACGATGAGTAGATCAAAAGTTATGCCCGAAAAACACGTTTTGACGCATTTTGCACGGTATACGGTAATGGATGCACTGCAGGTGCTCCAGTGAGACTCCCTATGCGAGATAAGATCATATCGATAGAGAATTTGATGGCGATCATTCTGACATAGCTAGATTCTCTGTACGATGAGTAGATCAAAAGTTATGCCCGAAAAACACGTTTTGACGCATTTTGCACCTATGTCGGTAATGGATGCACTGTAGGTGCTCCAGTGAGACTCCCTATGCGAGATAAGATCATATCGATAGAGAATTTGATGGCAATCATTCTGACATATCTAGAATCTCTGTACGATGAGTAGATCAAAAGTTATGCCCGAAAAACACGTTTTGACGCATTTTGCACGGTATACGGTAATGGATGCACTGCAGGTGCTCCAGTGAGACTCCCTATGCGAGATAAGATCATATCGATAGAGAATTTGATGGCGATCATTCTGACATAGCTAGATTCTCTGTACGATGAGTAGATCAAAAGTTATGCCCGAAAAACACGTTTTAACGCATTTTGCACCTATGTCGGTAGTGGATGCACTGTAGGTGCTGCAGTGAGACTCCCTATGCGAGATAAGATCATATCGATAGAGAATTTGATGGCGATCATTCTGACATATCTAGATTCTCTGTACGATGAGTAGATCAAAAGTTATGCCCGAAAAACACGTTTTGACGCATTTTGCACGGTATACGGTAATGGATGCACTGCAGGTGCTCCAGTGAGACTCCCTATGCGAGATAAGATCATATCGATAGAGAATTTGATGGCGATCATTCTGACGTATCTAGAATCTCTGTACGATGAGTAGATCAAAAGTTATGCCCGAAAAACACGTTTTGACGCATTTTGCACGGTATACGGTAATGGATGCACTGCAGGTGCTCCAGTGAGACTCCCTATGCGAGATAAGATCATATCGATAGAGAATTTGATGGCGATCATTCTGACGTATCTAGAATCTCTGTACGATGAGTAGATCAAAAGTTATGCCCGAAAAACACGTTTTAACGCATTTTGCACCTATGTCGGTAGTGGATGCACTGTAGGTGCTGCAGTGAGACTCCCTATGCGAGATAAGATCATATCGATAGAGAATTTGATGGCGATCATTCTGACGTATCTAGAATCTCTGTACGATGAGTAGATCAAAAGTTATGCCCGAAAAACACGTTTTGACGCATTTTGCACGGTATACGGTAATGGATGCACTGCAGGTGCTCCAGTGAGACTCCCTATGCGAGATAAGATCATATCGATAGAGAATTTGATGGCAATCATTCTGACATATCTAGAATCTCTGTACGATGAGTAGATCAAAAGTTATGCCCGAAAAACACGTTTTGACGCATTTTGCACCTATGTCGGTAATGGATGCACTGTAGGTGCTCCAGTGAGACTCCCTATGCGAGATAAGATCATATCGATAGAGAATTTGATGGCAATCATTCTGACATATCTAGAATCTCTGTACGATGAGTAGATCAAAAGTTATGCCCGAAAAACACGTTTTGACGCATTTTGCACGGTATACGGTAATGGATGCACTGCAGGTGCTCCAGTGAGACTCCCTATGCGAGATAAGATCATATCGATAGAGAATTTGATGGCGATCATTCTGACATAGCTAGATTCTCTGTACGATGAGTAGATCAAAAGTTATGCCCGAAAAACACGTTTTAACGCATTTTGCACCTATGTCGGTAGTGGATGCACTGTAGGTGCTGCAGTGAGACTCCCTATGCGAGATAAGATCATATCGATAGAGAATTTGATGGCGATCATTCTGACGTATCTAGAATCTCTGTACGATGAGTAGATCAAAAGTTATGCCCGAAAAACACGTTTTGACGCATTTTGCACGGTATACGGTAATGGATGCACTGCAGGTGCTCCAGTGAGACTCCCTATGCGAGATAAGATCATATCGATAGAGAATTTGATGGCGATCATTCTGACGTATCTAGAATCTCTGTACGATGAGTAGATCAAAAGTTATGCCCGAAAAACACGTTTTGACGCATTTTGCACGGTATACGGTAATGGATGCACTGCAGGTGCTCCAGTGAGACTCCCTATGCGAGATAAGATCATATCGATAGAGAATTTGATGGCGATCATTCTGACGTATCTAGAATCTCTGTACGATGAGTAGATCAAAAGTTATGCCCGAAAAACACGTTTTAACGCATTTTGCACCTATGTCGGTAGTGGATGCACTGTAGGTGCTGCAGTGAGACTCCCTATGCGAGATAAGATCATATCGATAGAGAATTTGATGGCGATCATTCTGACGTATCTAGAATCTCTGTACGATGAGTAGATCAAAAGTTATGCCCGAAAAACACGTTTTGACGCATTTTGCACGGTATACGGTAATGGATGCACTGCAGGTGCTCCAGTGAGACTCCCTATGCGAGATAAGATCATATCGATAGAGAATTTGATGGCAATCATTCTGACATATCTAGAATCTCTGTACGATGAGTAGATCAAAAGTTATGCCCGAAAAACACGTTTTGACGCATTTTGCACCTATGTCGGTAATGGATGCACTGTAGGTGCTCCAGTGAGACTCCCTATGCGAGATAAGATCATATCGATAGAGAATTTGATGGCAATCATTCTGACATATCTAGAATCTCTGTACGATGAGTAGATCAAAAGTTATGCCCGAAAAACACGTTTTGACGCATTTTGCACGGTATACGGTAATGGATGCACTGCAGGTGCTCCAGTGAGACTCCCTATGCGAGATAAGATCATATCGATAGAGAATTTGATGGCGATCATTCTGACATAGCTAGATTCTCTGTACGATGAGTAGATCAAAAGTTATGCCCGAAAAACACGTTTTAACGCATTTTGCACCTATGTCGGTAGTGGATGCACTGTAGGTGCTGCAGTGAGACTCCCTATGCGAGATAAGATCATATCGATAGAGAATTTGATGGCGATCATTCTGACATATCTAGATTCTCTGTACGATGAGTAGATCAAAAGTTATGCCCGAAAAACACGTTTTGACGCATTTTGCACGGTATACGGTAATGGATGCACTGCAGGTGCTCCAGTGAGACTCCCTATGCGAGATAAGATCATATCGATAGAGAATTTGATGGCAATCATTCTGACATATCTAGAATCTCTGTACGATGAGTAGATCAAAAGTTATGCCCGAAAAACACGTTTTGACGCATTTTGCACCTATGTCGGTAATGGATGCACTGTAGGTGCTCCAGTGAGACTCCCTATGCGAGATAAGATCATATCGATAGAGAATTTGATGGCAATCATTCTGACATATCTAGAATCTCTGTACGATGAGTAGATCAAAAGTTATGCCCGAAAAACACGTTTTGACGCATTTTGCACGGTATACGGTAATGGATGCACTGCAGGTGCTCCAGTGAGACTCCCTATGCGAGATAAGATCATATCGATAGAGAATTTGATGGCGATCATTCTGACATAGCTAGATTCTCTGTACGATGAGTAGATCAAAAGTTATGCCCGAAAAACACGTTTTAACGCATTTTGCACCTATGTCGGTAGTGGATGCACTGTAGGTGCTGCAGTGAGACTCCCTATGCGAGATAAGATCATATCGATAGAGAATTTGATGGCGATCATTCTGACATATCTAGATTCTCTGTACGATGAGTAGATCAAAAGTTATGCCCGAAAAACACGTTTTGACGCATTTTGCACCTATGTCGGTAATGGATGCACTGTAGGTGCTCCAGTGAGACTCCCTATGCGAGATAAGATCATATCGATAGAGAATTTGATGGCAATCATTCTGACATATCTAGAATCTCTGTACGATGAGTAGATCAAAAGTTATGCCCGAAAAACACGTTTTGACGCATTTTGCACGGTATACGGTAATGGATGCACTGCAGGTGCTCCAGTGAGACTCCCTATGCGAGATAAGATCATATCGATAGAGAATTTGATGGCGATCATTCTGACATAGCTAGATTCTCTGTACGATGAGTAGATCAAAAGTTATGCCCGAAAAACACGTTTTGACGCATTTTGCACCTATGTCGGTAATGGATGCACTGTAGGTGCTCCAGTGAGACTCCCTATGCGAGATAAGATCATATCGATAGAGAATTTGATGGCGATCATTCTGACATAGCTAGATTCTCTGTACGATGAGTAGATCAAAAGTTATGCCCGAAAAACACGTTTTAACGCATTTTGCACCTATGTCGGTAGTGGATGCACTGTAGGTGCTGCAGTGAGACTCCCTATGCGAGATAAGATCATATCGATAGAGAATTTGATGGCGATCATTCTGGCATAGCTAGATTCTCTGTACGATGAGTAGATCAAAAGTTATGCCCGAAAAACACGTTTTAACGCATTTTGCACCTATGTCGGTAGTGGATGCACTGTAGGTGCTGCAGTGAGACTCCCTATGCGAGATAAGATCATATCGATAGAGAATTTGATGACGATCATTCTGACATATCTAGAATCTCTGTACGATGAGTAGATCAAAAGTTATGCCCGAAAAACACGTTTTGACGCATTTTGCACCTATGTCGGTAATGGATGCACTGTAGGTGCTGCAGTGAGACTCCCTATGCGAGATAAGATCATATCGATAGAGAATTTGATGGCGATCATTCTGACATAGCTAGATTCTCTGTACGATGAGTAGATCAAAAATTATGCCCGAAAAACACGTTTTGACGCATTTTGCACCTATGTCGGTAGTGGATGCACTGTAGGTGCTGCAGTGAGACTCCCTATGCGAGATAAGATCATATCGATAGAGAATTTGATGACGATCATTCTGACATATCTAGAATCTCTGTACGATGAGTAGATCAAAAGTTATGCCCGAAAAACACGTTTTGACGCATTTTGCACCTATGTCGGTAATGGATGCACTGTAGGTGCTCCAGTGAGACTCCCTATGCGAGATAAGATCATATCGATAGAGAATTTGATGGCAATCATTCTGACATATCTAGAATCTCTGTACGATGAGTAGATCAAAAGTTATGCCCGAAAAACACGTTTTGACGCATTTTGCACGGTATACGGTAATGGATGCACTGCAGGTGCTCCAGTGAGACTCCCTATGCGAGATAAGATCATATCGATAGAGAATTTGATGGCGATCATTCTGACATAGCTAGATTCTCTGTACGATGAGTAGATCAAAAGTTATGCCCGAAAAACACGTTTTAACGCATTTTGCACCTATGTCGGTAGTGGATGCACTGTAGGTGCTGCAGTGAGACTCCCTATGCGAGATAAGATCATATCGATAGAGAATTTGATGGCGATCATTCTGACGTATCTAGAATCTCTGTACGATGAGTAGATCAAAAGTTATGCCCGAAAAACACGTTTTGACGCATTTTGCACGGTATACGGTAATGGATGCACTGCAGGTGCTCCAGTGAGACTCCCTATGCGAGATAAGATCATATCGATAGAGAATTTGATGGCGATCATTCTGACATAGCTAGATTCTCTGTACGATGAGTAGATCAAAAGTTATGCCCGAAAAACACGTTTTAACGCATTTTGCACCTATGTCGGTAGTGGATGCACTGTAGGTGCTGCAGTGAGACTCCCTATGCGAGATAAGATCATATCGATAGAGAATTTGATGGCGATCATTCTGACATAGCTAGATTCTCTGTACGATGAGTAGATCAAAAGTTATGCCCGAAAAACACGTTTTAACGCATTTTGCACCTATGTCGGTAGTGGATGCACTGTAGGTGCTGCAGTGAGACTCCCTATGCGAGATAAGATCATATCGATAGAGAATTTGATGGCGATCATTCTGGCATAGCTAGATTCTCTGTACGATGAGTAGATCAAAAGTTATGCCCGAAAAACACGTTTTAACGCATTTTGCACCTATGTCGGTAGTGGATGCACTGTAGGTGCTGCAGTGAGACTCCCTATGCGAGATAAGATCATATCGATAGAGAATTTGATGACGATCATTCTGACATATCTAGAATCTCTGTACGATGAGTAGATCAAAAGTTATGCCCGAAAAACACGTTTTGACGCATTTTGCACCTATGTCGGTAATGGATGCACTGTAGGTGCTCCAGTGAGACTCCCTATGCGAGATAAGATCATATCGATAGAGAATTTGATGGCGATCATTCTGACATAGCTAGATTCTCTGTACGATGAGTAGATCAAAAGTTATGCCCGAAAAACACGTTTTAACGCATTTTGCACCTATGTCGGTAGTGGATGCACTGTAGGTGCTGCAGTGAGACTCCCTATGCGAGATAAGATCATATCGATAGAGAATTTGATGGCGATCATTCTGACGTATCTAGAATCTCTGTACGATGAGTAGATCAAAAGTTATGCCCGAAAAACACGTTTTGACGCATTTTGCACGGTATACGGTAATGGATGCACTGCAGGTGCTCCAGTGAGACTCCCTATGCGAGATAAGATCATATCGATAGAGAATTTGATGGCGATCATTCTGGCATAGCTAGATTCTCTGTACGATGAGTAGATCAAAAGTTATGCCCGAAAAACACGTTTTAACGCATTTTGCACCTATGTCGGTAGTGGATGCACTGTAGGTGCTGCAGTGAGACTCCCTATGCGAGATAAGATCATATCGATAGAGAATTTGATGGCGATCATTCTGACATATCTAGATTCTCTGTACGATGAGTAGATCAAAAGTTATGCCCGAAAAACACGTTTTGACGCATTTTGCACCTATGTCGGTAATGGATGCACTGTAGGTGCTCCAGTGAGACTCCCTATGCGAGATAAGATCATATCGATAGAGAATTTGATGGCAATCATTCTGACATATCTAGAATCTCTGTACGATGAGTAGATCAAAAGTTATGCCCGAAAAACACGTTTTGACGCATTTTGCACGGTATACGGTAATGGATGCACTGCAGGTGCTCCAGTGAGACTCCCTATGCGAGATAAGATCATATCGATAGAGAATTTGATGGCGATCATTCTGACATAGCTAGATTCTCTGTACGATGAGTAGATCAAAAGTTATGCCCGAAAAACACGTTTTAACGCATTTTGCACCTATGTCGGTAATGGATGCACTGTAGGTGCTCCAGTGAGACTCCCTATGCGAGATAAGATCATATCGATAGAGAATTTGATGGCAATCATTCTGACATATCTAGAATCTCTGTACGATGAGTAGATCAAAAGTTATGCCCGAAAAACACGTTTTGACGCATTTTGCACGGTATACGGTAATGGATGCACTGCAGGTGCTCCAGTGAGACTCCCTATGCGAGATAAGATCATATCGATAGAGAATTTGATGGCGATCATTCTGACATAGCTAGATTCTCTGTACGATGAGTAGATCAAAAGTTATGCCCGAAAAACACGTTTTAACGCATTTTGCACCTATGTCGGTAGTGGATGCACTGTAGGTGCTGCAGTGAGACTCCCTATGCGAGATAAGATCATATCGATAGAGAATTTGATGGCGATCATTCTGACGTATCTAGAATCTCTGTACGATGAGTAGATCAAAAGTTATGCCCGAAAAACACGTTTTGACGCATTTTGCACGGTATACGGTAATGGATGCACTGCAGGTGCTCCAGTGAGACTCCCTATGCGAGATAAGATCATATCGATAGAGAATTTGATGGCGATCATTCTGGCATAGCTAGATTCTCTGTACGATGAGTAGATCAAAAGTTATGCCCGAAAAACACGTTTTGACGCATTTTGCACGGTATACGGTAATGGATGCACTGCAGGTGCTCCAGTGAGACTCCCTATGCGAGATAAGATCATATCGATAGAGAATTTGATGGCGATCATTCTGACATAGCTAGATTCTCTGTACGATGAGTAGATCAAAAGTTATGCCCGAAAAACACGTTTTAACGCATTTTGCACCTATGTCGGTAGTGGATGCACTGTAGGTGCTGCAGTGAGACTCCCTATGCGAGATAAGATCATATCGATAGAGAATTTGATGGCGATCATTCTGACGTATCTAGAATCTCTGTACGATGAGTAGATCAAAAGTTATGCCCGAAAAACACGTTTTGACGCATTTTGCACGGTATACGGTAATGGATGCACTGCAGGTGCTCCAGTGAGACTCCCTATGCGAGATAAGATCATATCGATAGAGAATTTGATGGCGATCATTCTGGCATAGCTAGATTCTCTGTACGATGAGTAGATCAAAAGTTATGCCCGAAAAACACGTTTTAACGCATTTTGCACCTATGTCGGTAGTGGATGCACTGTAGGTGCTGCAGTGAGACTCCCTATGCGAGATAAGATCATATCGATAGAGAATTTGATGGCGATCATTCTGACATATCTAGATTCTCTGTACGATGAGTAGATCAAAAGTTATGCCCGAAAAACACGTTTTGACGCATTTTGCACCTATGTCGGTAATGGATGCACTGTAGGTGCTGCAGTGAGACTCCCTATGCGAGATAAGATCATATCGATAGAGAATTTGATGGCGATCATTCTGACATATCTAGATTCTCTGTACGATGAGTAGATCAAAAGTTATGCCCGAAAAACACGTTTTAACGCATTTTGCACCTATGTCGGTAGTGGATGCACTGTAGGTGCTGCAGTGAGACTCCCTATGCGAGATAAGATCATATCGATAGAGAATTTGATGGCGATCATTCTGACGTATCTAGAATCTCTGTACGATGAGTAGATCAAAAGTTATGCCCGAAAAACACGTTTTGACGCATTTTGCACGGTATACGGTAATGGATGCACTGCAGGTGCTCCAGTGAGACTCCCTATGCGAGATAAGATCATATCGATAGAGAATTTGATGGCGATCATTCTGGCATAGCTAGATTCTCTGTACGATGAGTAGATCAAAAGTTATGCCCGAAAAACACGTTTTAACGCATTTTGCACCTATGTCGGTAGTGGATGCACTGTAGGTGCTGCAGTGAGACTCCCTATGCGAGATAAGATCATATCGATAGAGAATTTGATGGCGATCATTCTGACATATCTAGATTCTCTGTACGATGAGTAGATCAAAAGTTATGCCCGAAAAACACGTTTTGACGCATTTTGCACGGTATACGGTAATGGATGCACTGCAGGTGCTCCAGTGAGACTCCCTATGCGAGATAAGATCATATCGATAGAGAATTTGATGGCGATCATTCTGACATAGCTAGATTCTCTGTACGATGAGTAGATCAAAAGTTATGCCCGAAAAACACGTTTTAACGCATTTTGCACCTATGTCGGTAATGGATGCACTGTAGGTGCTCCAGTGAGACTCCCTATGCGAGATAAGATCATATCGATAGAGAATTTGATGGCAATCATTCTGACATATCTAGAATCTCTGTACGATGAGTAGATCAAAAGTTATGCCCGAAAAACACGTTTTGACGCATTTTGCACGGTATACGGTAATGGATGCACTGCAGGTGCTCCAGTGAGACTCCCTATGCGAGATAAGATCATATCGATAGAGAATTTGATGGCGATCATTCTGACATAGCTAGATTCTCTGTACGATGAGTAGATCAAAAGTTATGCCCGAAAAACACGTTTTAACGCATTTTGCACCTATGTCGGTAATGGATGCACTGTAGGTGCTCCAGTGAGACTCCCTATGCGAGATAAGATCATATCGATAGAGAATTTGATGGCAATCATTCTGACATATCTAGATTCTCTGTACGATGAGTAGATCAAAAGTTATGCCCGAAAAACACGTTTTGACGCATTTTGCACCTATGTCGGTAATGGATGCACTGTAGGTGCTGCAGTGAGACTCCCTATGCGAGATAAGATCATATCGATAGAGAATTTGATGGCGATCATTCTGACATATCTAGATTCTCTGTACGATGAGTAGATCAAAAGTTATGCCCGAAAAACACGTTTTAACGCATTTTGCACCTATGTCGGTAGTGGATGCACTGTAGGTGCTGCAGTGAGACTCCCTATGCGAGATAAGATCATATCGATAGAGAATTTGATGGCGATCATTCTGACGTATCTAGAATCTCTGTACGATGAGTAGATCAAAAGTTATGCCCGAAAAACACGTTTTGACGCATTTTGCACGGTATACGGTAATGGATGCACTGCAGGTGCTCCAGTGAGACTCCCTATGCGAGATAAGATCATATCGATAGAGAATTTGATGGCGATCATTCTGACATATCTAGATTCTCTGTACGATGAGTAGATCAAAAGTTATGCCCGAAAAACACGTTTTAACGCATTTTGCACCTATGTCGGTAGTGGATGCACTGTAGGTGCTGCAGTGAGACTCCCTATGCGAGATAAGATCATATCGATAGAGAATTTGATGGCGATCATTCTGACGTATCTAGAATCTCTGTACGATGAGTAGATCAAAAGTTATGCCCGAAAAACACGTTTTGACGCATTTTGCACGGTATACGGTAATGGATGCACTGCAGGTGCTCCAGTGAGACTCCCTATGCGAGATAAGATCATATCGATAGAGAATTTGATGGCGATCATTCTGGCATAGCTAGATTCTCTGTACGATGAGTAGATCAAAAGTTATGCCCGAAAAACACGTTTTGACGCATTTTGCACGGTATACGGTAATGGATGCACTGCAGGTGCTCCAGTGAGACTCCCTATGCGAGATAAGATCATATCGATAGAGAATTTGATGGCGATCATTCTGACATAGCTAGATTCTCTGTACGATGAGTAGATCAAAAGTTATGCCCGAAAAACACGTTTTAACGCATTTTGCACCTATGTCGGTAGTGGATGCACTGTAGGTGCTGCAGTGAGACTCCCTATGCGAGATAAGATCATATCGATAGAGAATTTGATGGCGATCATTCTGACGTATCTAGAATCTCTGTACGATGAGTAGATCAAAAGTTATGCCCGAAAAACACGTTTTGACGCATTTTGCACGGTATACGGTAATGGATGCACTGCAGGTGCTCCAGTGAGACTCCCTATGCGAGATAAGATCATATCGATAGAGAATTTGATGGCGATCATTCTGACATATCTAGATTCTCTGTACGATGAGTAGATCAAAAGTTATGCCCGAAAAACACGTTTTAACGCATTTTGCACCTATGTCGGTAGTGGATGCACTGTAGGTGCTGCAGTGAGACTCCCTATGCGAGATAAGATCATATCGATAGAGAATTTGATGGCGATCATTCTGACATAGCTAGATTCTCTGTACGATGAGTAGATCAAAAGTTATGCCCGAAAAACACGTTTTAACGCATTTTGCACCTATGTCGGTAATGGATGCACTGTAGGTGCTCCAGTGAGACTCCCTATGCGAGATAAGATCATATCGATAGAGAATTTGATGGCAATCATTCTGACATATCTAGATTCTCTGTACGATGAGTAGATCAAAAGTTATGCCCGAAAAACACGTTTTGACGCATTTTGCACCTATGTCGGTAATGGATGCACTGTAGGTGCTGCAGTGAGACTCCCTATGCGAGATAAGATCATATCGATAGAGAATTTGATGGCGATCATTCTGACATATCTAGATTCTCTGTACGATGAGTAGATCAAAAGTTATGCCCGAAAAACACGTTTTAACGCATTTTGCACCTATGTCGGTAGTGGATGCACTGTAGGTGCTGCAGTGAGACTCCCTATGCGAGATAAGATCATATCGATAGAGAATTTGATGGCGATCATTCTGACGTATCTAGAATCTCTGTACGATGAGTAGATCAAAAGTTATGCCCGAAAAACACGTTTTGACGCATTTTGCACGGTATACGGTAATGGATGCACTGCAGGTGCTCCAGTGAGACTCCCTATGCGAGATAAGATCATATCGATAGAGAATTTGATGGCGATCATTCTGACATATCTAGATTCTCTGTACGATGAGTAGATCAAAAGTTATGCCCGAAAAACACGTTTTAACGCATTTTGCACCTATGTCGGTAGTGGATGCACTGTAGGTGCTGCAGTGAGACTCCCTATGCGAGATAAGATCATATCGATAGAGAATTTGATGGCGATCATTCTGACGTATCTAGAATCTCTGTACGATGAGTAGATCAAAAGTTATGCCCGAAAAACACGTTTTGACGCATTTTGCACGGTATACGGTAATGGATGCACTGCAGGTGCTCCAGTGAGACTCCCTATGCGAGATAAGATCATATCGATAGAGAATTTGATGGCGATCATTCTGGCATAGCTAGATTCTCTGTACGATGAGTAGATCAAAAGTTATGCCCGAAAAACACGTTTTGACGCATTTTGCACGGTATACGGTAATGGATGCACTGCAGGTGCTCCAGTGAGACTCCCTATGCGAGATAAGATCATATCGATAGAGAATTTGATGGCGATCATTCTGACATAGCTAGATTCTCTGTACGATGAGTAGATCAAAAGTTATGCCCGAAAAACACGTTTTAACGCATTTTGCACCTATGTCGGTAGTGGATGCACTGTAGGTGCTGCAGTGAGACTCCCTATGCGAGATAAGATCATATCGATAGAGAATTTGATGGCGATCATTCTGACGTATCTAGAATCTCTGTACGATGAGTAGATCAAAAGTTATGCCCGAAAAACACGTTTTGACGCATTTTGCACGGTATACGGTAATGGATGCACTGCAGGTGCTCCAGTGAGACTCCCTATGCGAGATAAGATCATATCGATAGAGAATTTGATGGCGATCATTCTGGCATAGCTAGATTCTCTGTACGATGAGTAGATCAAAAGTTATGCCCGAAAAACACGTTTTAACGCATTTTGCACCTATGTCGGTAGTGGATGCACTGTAGGTGCTGCAGTGAGACTCCCTATGCGAGATAAGATCATATCGATAGAGAATTTGATGGCGATCATTCTGACATATCTAGATTCTCTGTACGATGAGTAGATCAAAAGTTATGCCCGAAAAACACGTTTTGACGCATTTTGCACCTATGTCGGTAATGGATGCACTGTAGGTGCTCCAGTGAGACTCCCTATGCGAGATAAGATCATATCGATAGAGAATTTGATGGCAATCATTCTGACATATCTAGAATCTCTGTACGATGAGTAGATCAAAAGTTATGCCCGAAAAACACGTTTTGACGCATTTTGCACGGTATACGGTAATGGATGCACTGCAGGTGCTCCAGTGAGACTCCCTATGCGAGATAAGATCATATCGATAGAGAATTTGATGGCGATCATTCTGACATAGCTAGATTCTCTGTACGATGAGTAGATCAAAAGTTATGCCCGAAAAACACGTTTTAACGCATTTTGCACCTATGTCGGTAATGGATGCACTGTAGGTGCTCCAGTGAGACTCCCTATGCGAGATAAGATCATATCGATAGAGAATTTGATGGCAATCATTCTGACATATCTAGAATCTCTGTACGATGAGTAGATCAAAAGTTATGCCCGAAAAACACGTTTTGACGCATTTTGCACGGTATACGGTAATGGATGCACTGCAGGTGCTCCAGTGAGACTCCCTATGCGAGATAAGATCATATCGATAGAGAATTTGATGGCGATCATTCTGACATAGCTAGATTCTCTGTACGATGAGTAGATCAAAAGTTATGCCCGAAAAACACGTTTTAACGCATTTTGCACCTATGTCGGTAATGGATGCACTGTAGGTGCTCCAGTGAGACTCCCTATGCGAGATAAGATCATATCGATAGAGAATTTGATGGCAATCATTCTGACATATCTAGATTCTCTGTACGATGAGTAGATCAAAAGTTATGCCCGAAAAACACGTTTTGACGCATTTTGCACCTATGTCGGTAATGGATGCACTGTAGGTGCTGCAGTGAGACTCCCTATGCGAGATAAGATCATATCGATAGAGAATTTGATGGCGATCATTCTGACATATCTAGATTCTCTGTACGATGAGTAGATCAAAAGTTATGCCCGAAAAACACGTTTTAACGCATTTTGCACCTATGTCGGTAGTGGATGCACTGTAGGTGCTGCAGTGAGACTCCCTATGCGAGATAAGATCATATCGATAGAGAATTTGATGGCGATCATTCTGACGTATCTAGAATCTCTGTACGATGAGTAGATCAAAAGTTATGCCCGAAAAACACGTTTTGACGCATTTTGCACGGTATACGGTAATGGATGCACTGCAGGTGCTCCAGTGAGACTCCCTATGCGAGATAAGATCATATCGATAGAGAATTTGATGGCGATCATTCTGGCATAGCTAGATTCTCTGTACGATGAGTAGATCAAAAGTTATGCCCGAAAAACACGTTTTAACGCATTTTGCACCTATGTCGGTAGTGGATGCACTGTAGGTGCTGCAGTGAGACTCCCTATGCGAGATAAGATCA
The DNA here is from genome assembly GCA_964036235.1 of Heterorhabditis bacteriophora. Lineage (NCBI taxonomy): Eukaryota > Metazoa > Nematoda > Chromadorea > Rhabditida > Heterorhabditidae > Heterorhabditis > Heterorhabditis bacteriophora. The sequence goes on along the minus strand of OZ038425.1, from coordinate 140,387 downwards.
TATCGATAGAGAATTTGATGGCGATCATTCTGACATATCTAGATTCTCTGTACGATGAGTAGATCAAAAGTTATGCCCGAAAAACACGTTTTGACGCATTTTGCACCTATGTCGGTAATGGATGCACTGTAGGTGCTCCAGTGAGACTCCCTATGCGAGATAAGATCATATCGATAGAGAATTTGATGGCAATCATTCTGACATATCTAGAATCTCTGTACGATGAGTAGATCAAAAGTTATGCCCGAAAAACACGTTTTGACGCATTTTGCACGGTATACGGTAATGGATGCACTGCAGGTGCTCCAGTGAGACTCCCTATGCGAGATAAGATCATATCGATAGAGAATTTGATGGCGATCATTCTGACATAGCTAGATTCTCTGTACGATGAGTAGATCAAAAGTTATGCCCGAAAAACACGTTTTAACGCATTTTGCACCTATGTCGGTAATGGATGCACTGTAGGTGCTCCAGTGAGACTCCCTATGCGAGATAAGATCATATCGATAGAGAATTTGATGGCAATCATTCTGACATATCTAGAATCTCTGTACGATGAGTAGATCAAAAGTTATGCCCGAAAAACACGTTTTGACGCATTTTGCACGGTATACGGTAATGGATGCACTGCAGGTGCTCCAGTGAGACTCCCTATGCGAGATAAGATCATATCGATAGAGAATTTGATGGCGATCATTCTGACATAGCTAGATTCTCTGTACGATGAGTAGATCAAAAGTTATGCCCGAAAAACACGTTTTAACGCATTTTGCACCTATGTCGGTAATGGATGCACTGTAGGTGCTCCAGTGAGACTCCCTATGCGAGATAAGATCATATCGATAGAGAATTTGATGGCAATCATTCTGACATATCTAGATTCTCTGTACGATGAGTAGATCAAAAGTTATGCCCGAAAAACACGTTTTGACGCATTTTGCACCTATGTCGGTAATGGATGCACTGTAGGTGCTGCAGTGAGACTCCCTATGCGAGATAAGATCATATCGATAGAGAATTTGATGGCGATCATTCTGACATATCTAGATTCTCTGTACGATGAGTAGATCAAAAGTTATGCCCGAAAAACACGTTTTAACGCATTTTGCACCTATGTCGGTAGTGGATGCACTGTAGGTGCTGCAGTGAGACTCCCTATGCGAGATAAGATCATATCGATAGAGAATTTGATGGCGATCATTCTGACGTATCTAGAATCTCTGTACGATGAGTAGATCAAAAGTTATGCCCGAAAAACACGTTTTGACGCATTTTGCACGGTATACGGTAATGGATGCACTGCAGGTGCTCCAGTGAGACTCCCTATGCGAGATAAGATCATATCGATAGAGAATTTGATGGCGATCATTCTGGCATAGCTAGATTCTCTGTACGATGAGTAGATCAAAAGTTATGCCCGAAAAACACGTTTTGACGCATTTTGCACGGTATACGGTAATGGATGCACTGCAGGTGCTCCAGTGAGACTCCCTATGCGAGATAAGATCATATCGATAGAGAATTTGATGGCGATCATTCTGACATAGCTAGATTCTCTGTACGATGAGTAGATCAAAAGTTATGCCCGAAAAACACGTTTTAACGCATTTTGCACCTATGTCGGTAGTGGATGCACTGTAGGTGCTGCAGTGAGACTCCCTATGCGAGATAAGATCATATCGATAGAGAATTTGATGGCGATCATTCTGACGTATCTAGAATCTCTGTACGATGAGTAGATCAAAAGTTATGCCCGAAAAACACGTTTTGACGCATTTTGCACGGTATACGGTAATGGATGCACTGCAGGTGCTCCAGTGAGACTCCCTATGCGAGATAAGATCATATCGATAGAGAATTTGATGGCGATCATTCTGGCATAGCTAGATTCTCTGTACGATGAGTAGATCAAAAGTTATGCCCGAAAAACACGTTTTAACGCATTTTGCACCTATGTCGGTAGTGGATGCACTGTAGGTGCTGCAGTGAGACTCCCTATGCGAGATAAGATCATATCGATAGAGAATTTGATGGCAATCATTCTGACATATCTAGAATCTCTGTACGATGAGTAGATCAAAAGTTATGCCCGAAAAACACGTTTTGACGCATTTTGCACGGTATACGGTAATGGATGCACTGCAGGTGCTGCAGTGAGACTCCCTATGCGAGATAAGATCATATCGATAGAGAATTTGATGGCGATCATTCTGACATATCTAGATTCTCTGTACGATGAGTAGATCAAAAGTTATGCCCGAAAAACACGTTTTGACGCATTTTGCACGGTATACGGTAATGGATGCACTGCAGGTGCTGCAGTGAGACTCCCTATGCGAGATAAGATCATATTGATAGAGAATTTGATGGCGATCATTCTGACATATCTAGATTCTCTGTACGATGAGTAGATCAAAAGTTATGCCCGAAAAACACGTTTTGACGCATTTTGCACCTATGTCGGTAATGGATGCACTGTAGGTGCTCCAGTGAGACTCCCTATGCGAGATAAGATCATATCGATAGAGAATTTGATGGCAATCATTCTGACATATCTAGAATCTCTGTACGATGAGTAGATCAAAAGTTATGCCCGAAAAACACGTTTTGACGCATTTTGCACGGTATACGGTAATGGATGCACTGCAGGTGCTCCAGTGAGACTCCCTATGCGAGATAAGATCATATCGATAGAGAATTTGATGGCAATCATTCTGACATATCTAGAATCTCTGTACGATGAGTAGATCAAAAGTTATGCCCGAAAAACACGTTTTGACGCATTTTGCACGGTATACGGTAATGGATGCACTGCAGGTGCTCCAGTGAGACTCCCTATGCGAGATAAGATCATATCGATAGAGAATTTGATGGCGATCATTCTGACATAGCTAGATTCTCTGTACGATGAGTAGATCAAAAGTTATGCCCGAAAAACACGTTTTAACGCATTTTGCACCTATGTCGGTAGTGGATGCACTGTAGGTGCTGCAGTGAGACTCCCTATGCGAGATAAGATCATATCGATAGAGAATTTGATGGCAATCATTCTGACATATCTAGAATCTCTGTACGATGAGTAGATCAAAAGTTATGCCCGAAAAACACGTTTTGACGCATTTTGCACGGTATACGGTAATGGATGCACTGCAGGTGCTGCAGTGAGACTCCCTATGCGAGATAAGATCATATCGATAGAGAATTTGATGGCGATCATTCTGACATATCTAGATTCTCTGTACGATGAGTAGATCAAAAGTTATGCCCGAAAAACACGTTTTGACGCATTTTGCACGGTATACGGTAATGGATGCACTGCAGGTGCTCCAGTGAGACTCCCTATGCGAGATAAGATCATATCGATAGAGAATTTGATGGCGATCATTCTGACATATCTAGATTCTCTGTACGATGAGTAGATCAAAAGTTATGCCCGAAAAACACGTTTTGACGCATTTTGCACGGTATACGGTAATGGATGCACTGTAGGTGCTCCAGTGAGACTCCCTATGCGAGATAAGATCATATCGATAGAGAATTTGATGGCAATCATTCTGACATATCTAGAATCTCTGTACGATGAGTAGATCAAAAGTTATGCCCGAAAAACACGTTTTGACGCATTTTGCACCTATGTCGGTAATGGATGCACTGTAGGTGCTCCAGTGAGACTCCCTATGCGAGATAAGATCATATCGATAGAGAATTTGATGGCAATCATTCTGACATATCTAGAATCTCTGTACGATGAGTAGATCAAAAGTTATGCCCGAAAAACACGTTTTGACGCATTTTGCACGGTATACGGTAATGGATGCACTGCAGGTGCTCCAGTGAGACTCCCTATGCGAGATAAGATCATATCGATAGAGAATTTGATGGCGATCATTCTGACATAGCTAGATTCTCTGTACGATGAGTAGATCAAAAGTTATGCCCGAAAAACACGTTTTGACGCATTTTGCACCTATGTCGGTAATGGATGCACTGTAGGTGCTCCAGTGAGACTCCCTATGCGAGATAAGATCATATCGATAGAGAATTTGATGGCGATCATTCTGACATATCTAGATTCTCTGTACGATGAGTAGATCAAAAGTTATGCCCGAAAAACACGTTTTAACGCATTTTGCACCTATGTCGGTAGTGGATGCACTGTAGGTGCTGCAGTGAGACTCCCTATGCGAGATAAGATCATATCGATAGAGAATTTGATGACGATCATTCTGACATATCTAGAATCTCTGTACGATGAGTAGATCAAAAGTTATGCCCGAAAAACACGTTTTGACGCATTTTGCACCTATGTCGGTAATGGATGCACTGTAGGTGCTCCAGTGAGACTCCCTATGCGAGATAAGATCATATCGATAGAGAATTTGATGGCAATCATTCTGACATATCTAGAATCTCTGTACGATGAGTAGATCAAAAGTTATGCCCGAAAAACACGTTTTGACGCATTTTGCACGGTATACGGTAATGGATGCACTGCAGGTGCTCCAGTGAGACTCCCTATGCGAGATAAGATCATATCGATAGAGAATTTGATGGCAATCATTCTGACATATCTAGAATCTCTGTACGATGAGTAGATCAAAAGTTATGCCCGAAAAACACGTTTTAACGCATTTTGCACCTATGTCGGTAGTGGATGCACTGTAGGTGCTGCAGTGAGACTCCCTATGCGAGATAAGATCATATCGATAGAGAATTTGATGGCGATCATTCTGACGTATCTAGAATCTCTGTACGATGAGTAGATCAAAAGTTATGCCCGAAAAACACGTTTTGACGCATTTTGCACGGTATACGGTAATGGATGCACTGCAGGTGCTCCAGTGAGACTCCCTATGCGAGATAAGATCATATCGATAGAGAATTTGATGGCGATCATTCTGGCATAGCTAGATTCTCTGTACGATGAGTAGATCAAAAGTTATGCCCGAAAAACACGTTTTAACGCATTTTGCACCTATGTCGGTAGTGGATGCACTGTAGGTGCTGCAGTGAGACTCCCTATGCGAGATAAGATCATATCGATAGAGAATTTGATGGCGATCATTCTGACATATCTAGATTCTCTGTACGATGAGTAGATCAAAAGTTATGCCCGAAAAACACGTTTTGACGCATTTTGCACCTATGTCGGTAATGGATGCACTGTAGGTGCTGCAGTGAGACTCCCTATGCGAGATAAGATCATATCGATAGAGAATTTGATGACGATCATTCTGACATATCTAGAATCTCTGTACGATGAGTAGATCAAAAGTTATGCCCGAAAAACACGTTTTGACGCATTTTGCACCTATGTCGGTAATGGATGCACTGCAGGTGCTCCAGTGAGACTCCCTATGCGAGATAAGATCATATCGATAGAGAATTTGATGGCGATCATTCTGACATATCTAGATTCTCTGTACGATGAGTAGATCAAAAGTTATGCCCGAAAAACACGTTTTGACGCATTTTGCACCTATGTCGGTAATGGATGCACTGTAGGTGCTCCAGTGAGACTCCCTATGCGAGATAAGATCATATCGATAGAGAATTTGATGGCGATCATTCTGACATATCTAGATTCTCTGTACGATGAGTAGATCAAAAGTTATGCCCGAAAAACACGTTTTGACGCATTTTGCACGGTATACGGTAATGGATGCACTGCAGGTGCTGCAGTGAGACTCCCTATGCGAGATAAGATCATATCGATAGAGAATTTGATGGCGATCATTCTGACATAGCTAGATTCTCTGTACGATGAGTAGATCAAAAGTTATGCCCGAAAAACACGTTTTGACGCATTTTGCACCTATGTCGGTAATGGATGCACTGTAGGTGCTCCAGTGAGACTCCCTATGCGAGATAAGATCATATCGATAGAGAATTTGATGGCGATCATTCTGGCATAGCTAGATTCTCTGTACGATGAGTAGATCAAAAGTTATGCCCGAAAAACACGTTTTAACGCATTTTGCACCTATGTCGGTAGTGGATGCACTGTAGGTGCTGCAGTGAGACTCCCTATGCGAGATAAGATCATATCGATAGAGAATTTGATGACGATCATTCTGACATATCTAGATTCTCTGTACGATGAGTAGATCAAAAGTTATGCCCGAAAAACACGTTTTAACGCATTTTGCACCTATGTCGGTAGTGGATGCACTGTAGGTGCTGCAGTGAGACTCCCTATGCGAGATAAGATCATATCGATAGAGAATTTGATGGCGATCATTCTGACATATCTAGATTCTCTGTACGATGAGTAGATCAAAAGTTATGCCCGAAAAACACGTTTTAACGCATTTTGCACCTATGTCGGTAGTGGATGCACTGTAGGTGCTGCAGTGAGACTCCCTATGCGAGATAAGATCATATCGATAGAGAATTTGATGACGATCATTCTGACATATCTAGAATCTCTGTACGATGAGTAGATCAAAAGTTATGCCCGAAAAACACGTTTTGACGCATTTTGCACCTATGTCGGTAATGGATGCACTGTAGGTGCTCCAGTGAGACTCCCTATGCGAGATAAGATCATATCGATAGAGAATTTGATGGCGATCATTCTGACATATCTAGATTCTCTGTACGATGAGTAGATCAAAAGTTATGCCCGAAAAACACGTTTTGACGCATTTTGCACCTATGTCGGTAATGGATGCACTGTAGGTGCTCCAGTGAGACTCCCTATGCGAGATAAGATCATATCGATAGAGAATTTGATGGCGATCATTCTGACATATCTAGATTCTCTGTACGATGAGTAGATCAAAAGTTATGCCCGAAAAACACGTTTTAACGCATTTTGCACCTATGTCGGTAGTGGATGCACTGTAGGTGCTGCAGTGAGACTCCCTATGCGAGATAAGATCATATCGATAGAGAATTTGATGACGATCATTCTGACATATCTAGAATCTCTGTACGATGAGTAGATCAAAAGTTATGCCCGAAAAACACGTTTTGACGCATTTTGCACCTATGTCGGTAATGGATGCACTGTAGGTGCTCCAGTGAGACTCCCTATGCGAGATAAGATCATATCGATAGAGAATTTGATGGCGATCATTCTGACATATCTAGATTCTCTGTACGATGAGTAGATCAAAAGTTATGCCCGAAAAACACGTTTTGACGCATTTTGCACCTATGTCGGTAATGGATGCACTGTAGGTGCTCCAGTGAGACTCCCTATGCGAGATAAGATCATATCGATAGAGAATTTGATGGCGATCATTCTGACATATCTAGATTCTCTGTACGATGAGTAGATCAAAAGTTATGCCCGAAAAACACGTTTTGACGCATTTTGCACGGTATACGGTAATGGATGCACTGCAGGTGCTGCAGTGAGACTCCCTATGCGAGATAAGATCATATCGATAGAGAATTTGATGGCGATCATTCTGACATAGCTAGATTCTCTGTACGATGAGTAGATCAAAAGTTATGCCCGAAAAACACGTTTTGACGCATTTTGCACCTATGTCGGTAATGGATGCACTGTAGGTGCTCCAGTGAGACTCCCTATGCGAGATAAGATCATATCGATAGAGAATTTGATGGCAATCATTCTGACATATCTAGAATCTCTGTACGATGAGTAGATCAAAAGTTATGCCCGAAAAACACGTTTTGACGCATTTTGCACGGTATACGGTAATGGATGCACTGCAGGTGCTCCAGTGAGACTCCCTATGCGAGATAAGATCATATCGATAGAGAATTTGATGGCGATCATTCTGACATAGCTAGATTCTCTGTACGATGAGTAGATCAAAAGTTATGCCCGAAAAACACGTTTTGACGCATTTTGCACCTATGTCGGTAATGGATGCACTGTAGGTGCTGCAGTGAGACTCCCTATGCGAGATAAGATCATATCGATAGAGAATTTGATGACGATCATTCTGACATATCTAGATTCTCTGTACGATGAGTAGATCAAAAGTTATGCCCGAAAAACACGTTTTAACGCATTTTGCACCTATGTCGGTAGTGGATGCACTGTAGGTGCTGCAGTGAGACTCCCTATGCGAGATAAGATCATATCGATAGAGAATTTGATGACGATCATTCTGACATATCTAGAATCTCTGTACGATGAGTAGATCAAAAGTTATGCCCGAAAAACACGTTTTGACGCATTTTGCACCTATGTCGGTAATGGATGCACTGTAGGTGCTCCAGTGAGACTCCCTATGCGAGATAAGATCATATCGATAGAGAATTTGATGGCAATCATTCTGACATATCTAGAATCTCTGTACGATGAGTAGATCAAAAGTTATGCCCGAAAAACACGTTTTGACGCATTTTGCACGGTATACGGTAATGGATGCACTGCAGGTGCTCCAGTGAGACTCCCTATGCGAGATAAGATCATATCGATAGAGAATTTGATGGCAATCATTCTGACATATCTAGAATCTCTGTACGATGAGTAGATCAAAAGTTATGCCCGAAAAACACGTTTTAACGCATTTTGCACCTATGTCGGTAGTGGATGCACTGTAGGTGCTGCAGTGAGACTCCCTATGCGAGATAAGATCATATCGATAGAGAATTTGATGGCGATCATTCTGACGTATCTAGAATCTCTGTACGATGAGTAGATCAAAAGTTATGCCCGAAAAACACGTTTTAACGCATTTTGCACCTATGTCGGTAGTGGATGCACTGTAGGTGCTGCAGTGAGACTCCCTATGCGAGATAAGATCATATCGATAGAGAATTTGATGGCGATCATTCTGACGTATCTAGAATCTCTGTACGATGAGTAGATCAAAAGTTATGCCCGAAAAACACGTTTTGACGCATTTTGCACGGTATACGGTAATGGATGCACTGCAGGTGCTCCAGTGAGACTCCCTATGCGAGATAAGATCATATCGATAGAGAATTTGATGGCGATCATTCTGACATATCTAGATTCTCTGTACGATGAGTAGATCAAAAGTTATGCCCGAAAAACACGTTTTGACGCATTTTGCACCTATGTCGGTAATGGATGCACTGTAGGTGCTGCAGTGAGACTCCCTATGCGAGATAAGATCATATCGATAGAGAATTTGATGGCAATCATTCTGACATATCTAGAATCTCTGTACGATGAGTAGATCAAAAGTTATGCCCGAAAAACACGTTTTGACGCATTTTGCACGGTATACGGTAATGGATGCACTGCAGGTGCTCCAGTGAGACTCCCTATGCGAGATAAGATCATATCGATAGAGAATTTGATGGCGATCATTCTGACGTATCTAGAATCTCTGTACGATGAGTAGATCAAAAGTTATGCCCGAAAAACACGTTTTAACGCATTTTGCACCTATGTCGGTAGTGGATGCACTGTAGGTGCTGCAGTGAGACTCCCTATGCGAGATAAGATCATATCGATAGAGAATTTGATGGCGATCATTCTGACGTATCTAGAATCTCTGTACGATGAGTAGATCAAAAGTTATGCCCGAAAAACACGTTTTAACGCATTTTGCACCTATGTCGGTAGTGGATGCACTGTAGGTGCTGCAGTGAGACTCCCTATGCGAGATAAGATCATATCGATAGAGAATTTGATGGCGATCATTCTGACGTATCTAGAATCTCTGTACGATGAGTAGATCAAAAGTTATGCCCGAAAAACACGTTTTAACGCATTTTGCACCTATGTCGGTAGTGGATGCACTGTAGGTGCTGCAGTGAGACTCCCTATGCGAGATAAGATCATATCGATAGAGAATTTGATGGCGATCATTCTGACGTATCTAGAATCTCTGTACGATGAGTAGATCAAAAGTTATGCCCGAAAAACACGTTTTGACGCATTTTGCACGGTATACGGTAATGGATGCACTGCAGGTGCTCCAGTGAGACTCCCTATGCGAGATAAGATCATATCGATAGAGAATTTGATGGCGATCATTCTGACATATCTAGATTCTCTGTACGATGAGTAGATCAAAAGTTATGCCCGAAAAACACGTTTTGACGCATTTTGCACCTATGTCGGTAATGGATGCACTGTAGGTGCTGCAGTGAGACTCCCTATGCGAGATAAGATCATATCGATAGAGAATTTGATGGCAATCATTCTGACATATCTAGAATCTCTGTACGATGAGTAGATCAAAAGTTATGCCCGAAAAACACGTTTTGACGCATTTTGCACGGTATACGGTAATGGATGCACTGCAGGTGCTCCAGTGAGACTCCCTATGCGAGATAAGATCATATCGATAGAGAATTTGATGGCAATCATTCTGACATATCTAGAATCTCTGTACGATGAGTAGATCAAAAGTTATGCCCGAAAAACACGTTTTGACGCATTTTGCACGATATACGGTAATGGATGCACTGCAGGTGCTCCAGTGAGACTCCCTATGCGAGATAAGATCATATCGATAGAGAATTTGATGGCAATCATTCTGACATATCTAGAATCTCTGTACGATGAGTAGATCAAAAGTTATGCCCGAAAAACACGTTTTAACGCATTTTGCACCTATGTCGGTAGTGGATGCACTGTAGGTGCTGCAGTGAGACTCCCTATGCGAGATAAGATCATATCGATAGAGAATTTGATGGCGATCATTCTGACGTATCTAGAATCTCTGTACGATGAGTAGATCAAAAGTTATGCCCGAAAAACACGTTTTGACGCATTTTGCACCTATGTCGGTAATGGATGCACTGTAGGTGCTCCAGTGAGACTCCCTATGCGAGATAAGATCATATCGATAGAGAATTTGATGGCGATCATTCTGGCATAGCTAGATTCTCTGTACGATGAGTAGATCAAAAGTTATGCCCGAAAAACACGTTTTAACGCATTTTGCACCTATGTCGGTAGTGGATGCACTGTAGGTGCTGCAGTGAGACTCCCTATGCGAGATAAGATCATATCGATAGAGAATTTGATGGCGATCATTCTGACGTATCTAGAATCTCTGTACGATGAGTAGATCAAAAGTTATGCCCGAAAAACACGTTTTGACGCATTTTGCACGGTATACGGTAATGGATGCACTGCAGGTGCTCCAGTGAGACTCCCTATGCGAGATAAGATCATATCGATAGAGAATTTGATGGCAATCATTCTGACATATCTAGAATCTCTGTACGATGAGTAGATCAAAAGTTATGCCCGAAAAACACGTTTTGACGCATTTTGCACGGTATACGGTAATGGATGCACTGCAGGTGCTCCAGTGAGACTCCCTATGCGAGATAAGATCATATCGATAGAGAATTTGATGGCAATCATTCTGACATATCTAGAATCTCTGTACGATGAGTAGATCAAAAGTTATGCCCGAAAAACACGTTTTAACGCATTTTGCACCTATGTCGGTAGTGGATGCACTGTAGGTGCTGCAGTGAGACTCCCTATGCGAGATAAGATCATATCGATAGAGAATTTGATGGCGATCATTCTGACGTATCTAGAATCTCTGTACGATGAGTAGATCAAAAGTTATGCCCGAAAAACACGTTTTAACGCATTTTGCACCTATGTCGGTAGTGGATGCACTGTAGGTGCTGCAGTGAGACTCCCTATGCGAGATAAGATCATATCGATAGAGAATTTGATGGCGATCATTCTGACGTATCTAGAATCTCTGTACGATGAGTAGATCAAAAGTTATGCCCGAAAAACACGTTTTGACGCATTTTGCACGGTATACGGTAATGGATGCACTGCAGGTGCTCCAGTGAGACTCCCTATGCGAGATAAGATCATATCGATAGAGAATTTGATGGCGATCATTCTGACATATCTAGATTCTCTGTACGATGAGTAGATCAAAAGTTATGCCCGAAAAACACGTTTTGACGCATTTTGCACCTATGTCGGTAATGGATGCACTGTAGGTGCTGCAGTGAGACTCCCTATGCGAGATAAGATCATATCGATAGAGAATTTGATGGCAATCATTCTGACATATCTAGAATCTCTGTACGATGAGTAGATCAAAAGTTATGCCCGAAAAACACGTTTTGACGCATTTTGCACGGTATACGGTAATGGATGCACTGCAGGTGCTCCAGTGAGACTCCCTATGCGAGATAAGATCATATCGATAGAGAATTTGATGGCGATCATTCTGACGTATCTAGAATCTCTGTACGATGAGTAGATCAAAAGTTATGCCCGAAAAACACGTTTTAACGCATTTTGCACCTATGTCGGTAGTGGATGCACTGTAGGTGCTGCAGTGAGACTCCCTATGCGAGATAAGATCATATCGATAGAGAATTTGATGGCGATCATTCTGACGTATCTAGAATCTCTGTACGATGAGTAGATCAAAAGTTATGCCCGAAAAACACGTTTTAACGCATTTTGCACCTATGTCGGTAGTGGATGCACTGTAGGTGCTGCAGTGAGACTCCCTATGCGAGATAAGATCATATCGATAGAGAATTTGATGGCGATCATTCTGACGTATCTAGAATCTCTGTACGATGAGTAGATCAAAAGTTATGCCCGAAAAACACGTTTTAACGCATTTTGCACCTATGTCGGTAGTGGATGCACTGTAGGTGCTGCAGTGAGACTCCCTATGCGAGATAAGATCATATCGATAGAGAATTTGATGGCGATCATTCTGACGTATCTAGAATCTCTGTACGATGAGTAGATCAAAAGTTATGCCCGAAAAACACGTTTTGACGCATTTTGCACGGTATACGGTAATGGATGCACTGCAGGTGCTCCAGTGAGACTCCCTATGCGAGATAAGATCATATCGATAGAGAATTTGATGGCGATCATTCTGACATATCTAGATTCTCTGTACGATGAGTAGATCAAAAGTTATGCCCGAAAAACACGTTTTGACGCATTTTGCACCTATGTCGGTAATGGATGCACTGTAGGTGCTGCAGTGAGACTCCCTATGCGAGATAAGATCATATCGATAGAGAATTTGATGGCAATCATTCTGACATATCTAGAATCTCTGTACGATGAGTAGATCAAAAGTTATGCCCGAAAAACACGTTTTGACGCATTTTGCACGGTATACGGTAATGGATGCACTGCAGGTGCTCCAGTGAGACTCCCTATGCGAGATAAGATCATATCGATAGAGAATTTGATGGCAATCATTCTGACATATCTAGAATCTCTGTACGATGAGTAGATCAAAAGTTATGCCCGAAAAACACGTTTTGACGCATTTTGCACGATATACGGTAATGGATGCACTGCAGGTGCTCCAGTGAGACTCCCTATGCGAGATAAGATCATATCGATAGAGAATTTGATGGCAATCATTCTGACATATCTAGAATCTCTGTACGATGAGTAGATCAAAAGTTATGCCCGAAAAACACGTTTTAACGCATTTTGCACCTATGTCGGTAGTGGATGCACTGTAGGTGCTGCAGTGAGACTCCCTATGCGAGATAAGATCATATCGATAGAGAATTTGATGGCGATCATTCTGACGTATCTAGAATCTCTGTACGATGAGTAGATCAAAAGTTATGCCCGAAAAACACGTTTTGACGCATTTTGCACCTATGTCGGTAATGGATGCACTGTAGGTGCTCCAGTGAGACTCCCTATGCGAGATAAGATCATATCGATAGAGAATTTGATGGCGATCATTCTGGCATAGCTAGATTCTCTGTACGATGAGTAGATCAAAAGTTATGCCCGAAAAACACGTTTTAACGCATTTTGCACCTATGTCGGTAGTGGATGCACTGTAGGTGCTGCAGTGAGACTCCCTATGCGAGATAAGATCATATCGATAGAGAATTTGATGGCGATCATTCTGACGTATCTAGAATCTCTGTACGATGAGTAGATCAAAAGTTATGCCCGAAAAACACGTTTTGACGCATTTTGCACGGTATACGGTAATGGATGCACTGCAGGTGCTCCAGTGAGACTCCCTATGCGAGATAAGATCATATCGATAGAGAATTTGATGGCGATCATTCTGACATATCTAGAATCTCTGTACGATGAGTAGATCAAAAGTTATGCCCGAAAAACACGTTTTGACGCATTTTGCACGGTATACGGTAATGGATGCACTGCAGGTGCTCCAGTGAGACTCCCTATGCGAGATAAGATCATATCGATAGAGAATTTGATGGCGATCATTCTGACATATCTAGATTCTCTGTACGATGAGTAGATCAAAAGTTATGCCCGAAAAACACGTTTTGACGCATTTTGCACCTATGTCGGTAATGGATGCACTGTAGGTGCTGCAGTGAGACTCCCTATGCGAGATAAGATCATATCGATAGAGAATTTGATGGCGATCATTCTGACGTATCTAGAATCTCTGTACGATGAGTAGATCAAAAGTTATGCCCGAAAAACACGTTTTGACGCATTTTGCACCTATGTCGGTAATGGATGCACTGTAGGTGCTCCAGTGAGACTCCCTATGCGAGATAAGATCATATCGATAGAGAATTTGATGGCGATCATTCTGGCATAGCTAGATTCTCTGTACGATGAGTAGATCAAAAGTTATGCCCGAAAAACACGTTTTAACGCATTTTGCACCTATGTCGGTAGTGGATGCACTGTAGGTGCTGCAGTGAGACTCCCTATGCGAGATAAGATCATATCGATAGAGAATTTGATGGCGATCATTCTGACGTATCTAGAATCTCTGTACGATGAGTAGATCAAAAGTTATGCCCGAAAAACACGTTTTGACGCATTTTGCACGGTATACGGTAATGGATGCACTGCAGGTGCTCCAGTGAGACTCCCTATGCGAGATAAGATCATATCGATAGAGAATTTGATGGCGATCATTCTGACATATCTAGAATCTCTGTACGATGAGTAGATCAAAAGTTATGCCCGAAAAACACGTTTTGACGCATTTTGCACGGTATACGGTAATGGATGCACTGCAGGTGCTCCAGTGAGACTCCCTATGCGAGATAAGATCATATCGATAGAGAATTTGATGGCGATCATTCTGACATATCTAGATTCTCTGTACGATGAGTAGATCAAAAGTTATGCCCGAAAAACACGTTTTGACGCATTTTGCACCTATGTCGGTAATGGATGCACTGTAGGTGCTGCAGTGAGACTCCCTATGCGAGATAAGATCATATCGATAGAGAATTTGATGGCAATCATTCTGACATATCTAGAATCTCTGTACGATGAGTAGATCAAAAGTTATGCCCGAAAAACACGTTTTGACGCATTTTGCACGGTATACGGTAATGGATGCACTGCAGGTGCTCCAGTGAGACTCCCTATGCGAGATAAGATCATATCGATAGAGAATTTGATGGCGATCATTCTGACGTATCTAGAATCTCTGTACGATGAGTAGATCAAAAGTTATGCCCGAAAAACACGTTTTAACGCATTTTGCACCTATGTCGGTAGTGGATGCACTGTAGGTGCTGCAGTGAGACTCCCTATGCGAGATAAGATCATATCGATAGAGAATTTGATGGCGATCATTCTGACGTATCTAGAATCTCTGTACGATGAGTAGATCAAAAGTTATGCCCGAAAAACACGTTTTAACGCATTTTGCACCTATGTCGGTAGTGGATGCACTGTAGGTGCTGCAGTGAGACTCCCTATGCGAGATAAGATCATATCGATAGAGAATTTGATGGCGATCATTCTGACGTATCTAGAATCTCTGTACGATGAGTAGATCAAAAGTTATGCCCGAAAAACACGTTTTAACGCATTTTGCACCTATGTCGGTAGTGGATGCACTGCAGGTGCTCCAGTGAGACTCCCTATGCGAGATAAGATCATATCGATAGAGAATTTGATGGCGATCATTCTGACGTATCTAGAATCTCTGTACGATGAGTAGATCAAAAGTTATGCCCGAAAAACACGTTTTAACGCATTTTGCACCTATGTCGGTAGTGGATGCACTGTAGGTGCTCCAGTGAGACTCCCTATGCGAGATAAGATCATATCGATAGAGAATTTGATGGCAATCATTCTGACATATCTAGAATCTCTGTACGATGAGTAGATCAAAAGTTATGCCCGAAAAACACGTTTTAACGCATTTTGCACCTATGTCGGTAGTGGATGCACTGTAGGTGCTCCAGTGAGACTCCCTATGCGAGATAAGATCATATCGATAGAGAATTTGATGGCGATCATTCTGACATATCTAGATTCTCTGTACGATGAGTAGATCAAAAGTTATGCCCGAAAAACACGTTTTAACGCATTTTGCACCTATGTCGGTAGTGGATGCACTGCAGGTGCTCCAGTGAGACTCCCTATGCGAGATAAGATCATATCGATAGAGAATTTGATGGCGATCATTCTGACATAGCTGGATTCTCTGTACGATGAGTAGATCAAAAGTTATGCCCGAAAAACACGTTTTGACGCATTTTGCACCTATGTCGGTAATGGATGCACTGTAGGTGCTCCAGTGAGACTCCCTATGCGAGATAAGATCATATCGATAGAGAATTTGATGGCAATCATTCTGACATATCTAGAATCTCTGTACGATGAGTAGATCAAAAGTTATGCCCGAAAAACACGTTTTGACGCATTTTGCACGGTATACGGTAATGGATGCACTGCAGGTGCTCCAGTGAGACTCCCTATGCGAGATAAGATCATATCGATAGAGAATTTGATGGCGATCATTCTGACATAGCTAGATTCTCTGTACGATGAGTAGATCAAAAGTTATGCCCGAAAAACACGTTTTGACGCATTTTGCACCTATGTCGGTAATGGATGCACTGTAGGTGCTCCAGTGAGACTCCCTATGCGAGATAAGATCATATCGATAGAGAATTTGATGGCGATCATTCTGACATAGCTAGATTCTCTGTACGATGAGTAGATCAAAAGTTATGCCCGAAAAACACGTTTTAACGCATTTTGCACCTATGTCGGTAGTGGATGCACTGTAGGTGCTCCAGTGAGACTCCCTATGCGAGATAAGATCATATCGATAGAGAATTTGATGGCGATCATTCTGACATAGCTAGATTCTCTGTACGATGAGTAGATCAAAAGTTATGCCCGAAAAACACGTTTTGACGCATTTTGCACCTATGTCGGTAATGGATGCACTGTAGGTGCTCCAGTGAGACTCCCTATGCGAGATAAGATCATATCGATAGAGAATTTGATGGCAATCATTCTGACATATCTAGAATCTCTGTACGATGAGTAGATCAAAAGTTATGCCCGAAAAACACGTTTTGACGCATTTTGCACGGTATACGGTAATGGATGCACTGCAGGTGCTCCAGTGAGACTCCCTATGCGAGATAAGATCATATCGATAGAGAATTTGATGGCGATCATTCTGACATATCTAGATTCTCTGTACGATGAGTAGATCAAAAGTTATGCCCGAAAAACACGTTTTGACGCATTTTGCACCTATGTCGGTAATGGATGCACTGTAGGTGCTGCAGTGAGACTCCCTATGCGAGATAAGATCATATCGATAGAGAATTTGATGGCAATCATTCTGACATATCTAGAATCTCTGTACGATGAGTAGATCAAAAGTTATGCCCGAAAAACACGTTTTGACGCATTTTGCACGGTATACGGTAATGGATGCACTGCAGGTGCTCCAGTGAGACTCCCTATGCGAGATAAGATCATATCGATAGAGAATTTGATGGCAATCATTCTGACATATCTAGAATCTCTGTACGATGAGTAGATCAAAAGTTATGCCCGAAAAACACGTTTTGACGCATTTTGCACGATATACGGTAATGGATGCACTGCAGGTGCTCCAGTGAGACTCCCTATGCGAGATAAGATCATATCGATAGAGAATTTGATGGCAATCATTCTGACATATCTAGAATCTCTGTACGATGAGTAGATCAAAAGTTATGCCCGAAAAACACGTTTTAACGCATTTTGCACCTATGTCGGTAGTGGATGCACTGTAGGTGCTGCAGTGAGACTCCCTATGCGAGATAAGATCATATCGATAGAGAATTTGATGGCGATCATTCTGACGTATCTAGAATCTCTGTACGATGAGTAGATCAAAAGTTATGCCCGAAAAACACGTTTTGACGCATTTTGCACCTATGTCGGTAATGGATGCACTGTAGGTGCTCCAGTGAGACTCCCTATGCGAGATAAGATCATATCGATAGAGAATTTGATGGCGATCATTCTGGCATAGCTAGATTCTCTGTACGATGAGTAGATCAAAAGTTATGCCCGAAAAACACGTTTTAACGCATTTTGCACCTATGTCGGTAGTGGATGCACTGTAGGTGCTGCAGTGAGACTCCCTATGCGAGATAAGATCATATCGATAGAGAATTTGATGGCGATCATTCTGACGTATCTAGAATCTCTGTACGATGAGTAGATCAAAAGTTATGCCCGAAAAACACGTTTTGACGCATTTTGCACGGTATACGGTAATGGATGCACTGCAGGTGCTGCAGTGAGACTCCCTATGCGAGATAAGATCATATCGATAGAGAATTTGATGGCGATCATTCTGACATATCTAGATTCTCTGTACGATGAGTAGATCAAAAGTTATGCCCGAAAAACACGTTTTGACGCATTTTGCACCTATGTCGGTAATGGATGCACTGTAGGTGCTGCAGTGAGACTCCCTATGCGAGATAAGATCATATCGATAGAGAATTTGATGGCAATCATTCTGACATATCTAGAATCTCTGTACGATGAGTAGATCAAAAGTTATGCCCGAAAAACACGTTTTGACGCATTTTGCACGGTATACGGTAATGGATGCACTGCAGGTGCTCCAGTGAGACTCCCTATGCGAGATAAGATCATATCGATAGAGAATTTGATGGCAATCATTCTGACATATCTAGAATCTCTGTACGATGAGTAGATCAAAAGTTATGCCCGAAAAACACGTTTTGACGCATTTTGCACGATATACGGTAATGGATGCACTGCAGGTGCTCCAGTGAGACTCCCTATGCGAGATAAGATCATATCGATAGAGAATTTGATGGCAATCATTCTGACATATCTAGAATCTCTGTACGATGAGTAGATCAAAAGTTATGCCCGAAAAACACGTTTTAACGCATTTTGCACCTATGTCGGTAGTGGATGCACTGTAGGTGCTGCAGTGAGACTCCCTATGCGAGATAAGATCATATCGATAGAGAATTTGATGGCAATCATTCTGACATATCTAGAATCTCTGTACGATGAGTAGATCAAAAGTTATGCCCGAAAAACACGTTTTGACGCATTTTGCACGGTATACGGTAATGGATGCACTGCAGGTGCTCCAGTGAGACTCCCTATGCGAGATAAGATCATATCGATAGAGAATTTGATGGCGATCATTCTGACATAGCTAGATTCTCTGTACGATGAGTAGATCAAAAGTTATGCCCGAAAAACACGTTTTGACGCATTTTGCACCTATGTCGGTAATGGATGCACTGTAGGTGCTGCAGTGAGACTCCCTATGCGAGATAAGATCATATCGATAGAGAATTTGATGACGATCATTCTGACATATCTAGATTCTCTGTACGATGAGTAGATCAAAAGTTATGCCCGAAAAACACGTTTTAACGCATTTTGCACCTATGTCGGTAGTGGATGCACTGTAGGTGCTGCAGTGAGACTCCCTATGCGAGATAAGATCATATCGATAGAGAATTTGATGACGATCATTCTGACATATCTAGAATCTCTGTACGATGAGTAGATCAAAAGTTATGCCCGAAAAACACGTTTTGACGCATTTTGCACCTATGTCGGTAATGGATGCACTGTAGGTGCTCCAGTGAGACTCCCTATGCGAGATAAGATCATATCGATAGAGAATTTGATGGCAATCATTCTGACATATCTAGAATCTCTGTACGATGAGTAGATCAAAAGTTATGCCCGAAAAACACGTTTTGACGCATTTTGCACGGTATACGGTAATGGATGCACTGCAGGTGCTCCAGTGAGACTCCCTATGCGAGATAAGATCATATCGATAGAGAATTTGATGGCAATCATTCTGACATATCTAGAATCTCTGTACGATGAGTAGATCAAAAGTTATGCCCGAAAAACACGTTTTAACGCATTTTGCACCTATGTCGGTAGTGGATGCACTGTAGGTGCTGCAGTGAGACTCCCTATGCGAGATAAGATCATATCGATAGAGAATTTGATGGCGATCATTCTGACGTATCTAGAATCTCTGTACGATGAGTAGATCAAAAGTTATGCCCGAAAAACACGTTTTAACGCATTTTGCACCTATGTCGGTAGTGGATGCACTGTAGGTGCTGCAGTGAGACTCCCTATGCGAGATAAGATCATATCGATAGAGAATTTGATGGCGATCATTCTGACATAGCTAGATTCTCTGTACGATGAGTAGATCAAAAGTTATGCCCGAAAAACACGTTTTGACGCATTTTGCACCTATGTCGGTAATGGATGCACTGTAGGTGCTCCAGTGAGACTCCCTATGCGAGATAAGATCATATCGATAGAGAATTTGATGGCGATCATTCTGACATAGCTAGATTCTCTGTACGATGAGTAGATCAAAAGTTATGCCCGAAAAACACGTTTTAACGCATTTTGCACCTATGTCGGTAGTGGATGCACTGTAGGTGCTCCAGTGAGACTCCCTATGCGAGATAAGATCATATCGATAGAGAATTTGATGGCGATCATTCTGACATAGCTAGATTCTCTGTACGATGAGTAGATCAAAAGTTATGCCCGAAAAACACGTTTTGACGCATTTTGCACCTATGTCGGTAATGGATGCACTGTAGGTGCTCCAGTGAGACTCCCTATGCGAGATAAGATCATATCGATAGAGAATTTGATGGCAATCATTCTGACATATCTAGAATCTCTGTACGATGAGTAGATCAAAAGTTATGCCCGAAAAACACGTTTTGACGCATTTTGCACGGTATACGGTAATGGATGCACTGCAGGTGCTCCAGTGAGACTCCCTATGCGAGATAAGATCATATCGATAGAGAATTTGATGGCGATCATTCTGACATATCTAGATTCTCTGTACGATGAGTAGATCAAAAGTTATGCCCGAAAAACACGTTTTGACGCATTTTGCACCTATGTCGGTAATGGATGCACTGTAGGTGCTGCAGTGAGACTCCCTATGCGAGATAAGATCATATCGATAGAGAATTTGATGGCAATCATTCTGACATATCTAGAATCTCTGTACGATGAGTAGATCAAAAGTTATGCCCGAAAAACACGTTTTGACGCATTTTGCACGGTATACGGTAATGGATGCACTGCAGGTGCTCCAGTGAGACTCCCTATGCGAGATAAGATCATATCGATAGAGAATTTGATGGCAATCATTCTGACATATCTAGAATCTCTGTACGATGAGTAGATCAAAAGTTATGCCCGAAAAACACGTTTTGACGCATTTTGCACGATATACGGTAATGGATGCACTGCAGGTGCTCCAGTGAGACTCCCTATGCGAGATAAGATCATATCGATAGAGAATTTGATGGCAATCATTCTGACATATCTAGAATCTCTGTACGATGAGTAGATCAAAAGTTATGCCCGAAAAACACGTTTTAACGCATTTTGCACCTATGTCGGTAGTGGATGCACTGTAGGTGCTGCAGTGAGACTCCCTATGCGAGATAAGATCATATCGATAGAGAATTTGATGGCGATCATTCTGACGTATCTAGAATCTCTGTACGATGAGTAGATCAAAAGTTATGCCCGAAAAACACGTTTTGACGCATTTTGCACCTATGTCGGTAATGGATGCACTGTAGGTGCTCCAGTGAGACTCCCTATGCGAGATAAGATCATATCGATAGAGAATTTGATGGCGATCATTCTGGCA
This sequence comes from Heterorhabditis bacteriophora, assembly GCA_964036235.1. Taxonomy (NCBI): domain Eukaryota; kingdom Metazoa; phylum Nematoda; class Chromadorea; order Rhabditida; family Heterorhabditidae; genus Heterorhabditis; species Heterorhabditis bacteriophora. Next base: position 118,512 of record OZ038425.1, on the reverse strand, counting down.
TAGCTAGATTCTCTGTACGATGAGTAGATCAAAAGTTATGCCCGAAAAACACGTTTTAACGCATTTTGCACCTATGTCGGTAGTGGATGCACTGTAGGTGCTGCAGTGAGACTCCCTATGCGAGATAAGATCATATCGATAGAGAATTTGATGGCGATCATTCTGACGTATCTAGAATCTCTGTACGATGAGTAGATCAAAAGTTATGCCCGAAAAACACGTTTTGACGCATTTTGCACGGTATACGGTAATGGATGCACTGCAGGTGCTGCAGTGAGACTCCCTATGCGAGATAAGATCATATCGATAGAGAATTTGATGGCGATCATTCTGACATATCTAGATTCTCTGTACGATGAGTAGATCAAAAGTTATGCCCGAAAAACACGTTTTGACGCATTTTGCACCTATGTCGGTAATGGATGCACTGTAGGTGCTGCAGTGAGACTCCCTATGCGAGATAAGATCATATCGATAGAGAATTTGATGGCAATCATTCTGACATATCTAGAATCTCTGTACGATGAGTAGATCAAAAGTTATGCCCGAAAAACACGTTTTGACGCATTTTGCACGGTATACGGTAATGGATGCACTGCAGGTGCTCCAGTGAGACTCCCTATGCGAGATAAGATCATATCGATAGAGAATTTGATGGCAATCATTCTGACATATCTAGAATCTCTGTACGATGAGTAGATCAAAAGTTATGCCCGAAAAACACGTTTTGACGCATTTTGCACGATATACGGTAATGGATGCACTGCAGGTGCTCCAGTGAGACTCCCTATGCGAGATAAGATCATATCGATAGAGAATTTGATGGCAATCATTCTGACATATCTAGAATCTCTGTACGATGAGTAGATCAAAAGTTATGCCCGAAAAACACGTTTTAACGCATTTTGCACCTATGTCGGTAGTGGATGCACTGTAGGTGCTGCAGTGAGACTCCCTATGCGAGATAAGATCATATCGATAGAGAATTTGATGGCAATCATTCTGACATATCTAGAATCTCTGTACGATGAGTAGATCAAAAGTTATGCCCGAAAAACACGTTTTGACGCATTTTGCACGGTATACGGTAATGGATGCACTGCAGGTGCTCCAGTGAGACTCCCTATGCGAGATAAGATCATATCGATAGAGAATTTGATGGCGATCATTCTGACATAGCTAGATTCTCTGTACGATGAGTAGATCAAAAGTTATGCCCGAAAAACACGTTTTGACGCATTTTGCACCTATGTCGGTAATGGATGCACTGTAGGTGCTGCAGTGAGACTCCCTATGCGAGATAAGATCATATCGATAGAGAATTTGATGACGATCATTCTGACATATCTAGATTCTCTGTACGATGAGTAGATCAAAAGTTATGCCCGAAAAACACGTTTTAACGCATTTTGCACCTATGTCGGTAGTGGATGCACTGTAGGTGCTGCAGTGAGACTCCCTATGCGAGATAAGATCATATCGATAGAGAATTTGATGACGATCATTCTGACATATCTAGAATCTCTGTACGATGAGTAGATCAAAAGTTATGCCCGAAAAACACGTTTTGACGCATTTTGCACCTATGTCGGTAATGGATGCACTGTAGGTGCTCCAGTGAGACTCCCTATGCGAGATAAGATCATATCGATAGAGAATTTGATGGCAATCATTCTGACATATCTAGAATCTCTGTACGATGAGTAGATCAAAAGTTATGCCCGAAAAACACGTTTTGACGCATTTTGCACGGTATACGGTAATGGATGCACTGCAGGTGCTCCAGTGAGACTCCCTATGCGAGATAAGATCATATCGATAGAGAATTTGATGGCAATCATTCTGACATATCTAGAATCTCTGTACGATGAGTAGATCAAAAGTTATGCCCGAAAAACACGTTTTAACGCATTTTGCACCTATGTCGGTAGTGGATGCACTGTAGGTGCTGCAGTGAGACTCCCTATGCGAGATAAGATCATATCGATAGAGAATTTGATGGCGATCATTCTGACGTATCTAGAATCTCTGTACGATGAGTAGATCAAAAGTTATGCCCGAAAAACACGTTTTAACGCATTTTGCACCTATGTCGGTAGTGGATGCACTGTAGGTGCTGCAGTGAGACTCCCTATGCGAGATAAGATCATATCGATAGAGAATTTGATGGCGATCATTCTGACGTATCTAGAATCTCTGTACGATGAGTAGATCAAAAGTTATGCCCGAAAAACACGTTTTGACGCATTTTGCACGGTATACGGTAATGGATGCACTGCAGGTGCTCCAGTGAGACTCCCTATGCGAGATAAGATCATATCGATAGAGAATTTGATGGCGATCATTCTGACATATCTAGATTCTCTGTACGATGAGTAGATCAAAAGTTATGCCCGAAAAACACGTTTTGACGCATTTTGCACCTATGTCGGTAATGGATGCACTGTAGGTGCTGCAGTGAGACTCCCTATGCGAGATAAGATCATATCGATAGAGAATTTGATGGCAATCATTCTGACATATCTAGAATCTCTGTACGATGAGTAGATCAAAAGTTATGCCCGAAAAACACGTTTTGACGCATTTTGCACGGTATACGGTAATGGATGCACTGCAGGTGCTCCAGTGAGACTCCCTATGCGAGATAAGATCATATCGATAGAGAATTTGATGGCAATCATTCTGACATATCTAGAATCTCTGTACGATGAGTAGATCAAAAGTTATGCCCGAAAAACACGTTTTGACGCATTTTGCACGATATACGGTAATGGATGCACTGCAGGTGCTCCAGTGAGACTCCCTATGCGAGATAAGATCATATCGATAGAGAATTTGATGGCAATCATTCTGACATATCTAGAATCTCTGTACGATGAGTAGATCAAAAGTTATGCCCGAAAAACACGTTTTAACGCATTTTGCACCTATGTCGGTAGTGGATGCACTGTAGGTGCTGCAGTGAGACTCCCTATGCGAGATAAGATCATATCGATAGAGAATTTGATGGCGATCATTCTGACGTATCTAGAATCTCTGTACGATGAGTAGATCAAAAGTTATGCCCGAAAAACACGTTTTGACGCATTTTGCACCTATGTCGGTAATGGATGCACTGTAGGTGCTCCAGTGAGACTCCCTATGCGAGATAAGATCATATCGATAGAGAATTTGATGGCGATCATTCTGGCATAGCTAGATTCTCTGTACGATGAGTAGATCAAAAGTTATGCCCGAAAAACACGTTTTAACGCATTTTGCACCTATGTCGGTAGTGGATGCACTGTAGGTGCTGCAGTGAGACTCCCTATGCGAGATAAGATCATATCGATAGAGAATTTGATGGCGATCATTCTGACGTATCTAGAATCTCTGTACGATGAGTAGATCAAAAGTTATGCCCGAAAAACACGTTTTGACGCATTTTGCACGGTATACGGTAATGGATGCACTGCAGGTGCTGCAGTGAGACTCCCTATGCGAGATAAGATCATATCGATAGAGAATTTGATGGCGATCATTCTGACATATCTAGATTCTCTGTACGATGAGTAGATCAAAAGTTATGCCCGAAAAACACGTTTTGACGCATTTTGCACCTATGTCGGTAATGGATGCACTGTAGGTGCTGCAGTGAGACTCCCTATGCGAGATAAGATCATATCGATAGAGAATTTGATGGCAATCATTCTGACATATCTAGAATCTCTGTACGATGAGTAGATCAAAAGTTATGCCCGAAAAACACGTTTTGACGCATTTTGCACGGTATACGGTAATGGATGCACTGCAGGTGCTCCAGTGAGACTCCCTATGCGAGATAAGATCATATCGATAGAGAATTTGATGGCAATCATTCTGACATATCTAGAATCTCTGTACGATGAGTAGATCAAAAGTTATGCCCGAAAAACACGTTTTGACGCATTTTGCACGATATACGGTAATGGATGCACTGCAGGTGCTCCAGTGAGACTCCCTATGCGAGATAAGATCATATCGATAGAGAATTTGATGGCAATCATTCTGACATATCTAGAATCTCTGTACGATGAGTAGATCAAAAGTTATGCCCGAAAAACACGTTTTAACGCATTTTGCACCTATGTCGGTAGTGGATGCACTGTAGGTGCTGCAGTGAGACTCCCTATGCGAGATAAGATCATATCGATAGAGAATTTGATGGCGATCATTCTGACGTATCTAGAATCTCTGTACGATGAGTAGATCAAAAGTTATGCCCGAAAAACACGTTTTGACGCATTTTGCACCTATGTCGGTAATGGATGCACTGTAGGTGCTCCAGTGAGACTCCCTATGCGAGATAAGATCATATCGATAGAGAATTTGATGGCGATCATTCTGGCATAGCTAGATTCTCTGTACGATGAGTAGATCAAAAGTTATGCCCGAAAAACACGTTTTAACGCATTTTGCACCTATGTCGGTAGTGGATGCACTGTAGGTGCTGCAGTGAGACTCCCTATGCGAGATAAGATCATATCGATAGAGAATTTGATGGCGATCATTCTGACGTATCTAGAATCTCTGTACGATGAGTAGATCAAAAGTTATGCCCGAAAAACACGTTTTGACGCATTTTGCACGGTATACGGTAATGGATGCACTGCAGGTGCTGCAGTGAGACTCCCTATGCGAGATAAGATCATATCGATAGAGAATTTGATGGCGATCATTCTGACATATCTAGATTCTCTGTACGATGAGTAGATCAAAAGTTATGCCCGAAAAACACGTTTTGACGCATTTTGCACCTATGTCGGTAATGGATGCACTGTAGGTGCTGCAGTGAGACTCCCTATGCGAGATAAGATCATATCGATAGAGAATTTGATGGCAATCATTCTGACATATCTAGAATCTCTGTACGATGAGTAGATCAAAAGTTATGCCCGAAAAACACGTTTTGACGCATTTTGCACGATATACGGTAATGGATGCACTGCAGGTGCTCCAGTGAGACTCCCTATGCGAGATAAGATCATATCGATAGAGAATTTGATGGCGATCATTCTGACGTATCTAGAATCTCTGTACGATGAGTAGATCAAAAGTTATGCCCGAAAAACACGTTTTGACGCATTTTGCACCTATGTCGGTAATGGATGCACTGTAGGTGCTCCAGTGAGACTCCCTATGCGAGATAAGATCATATCGATAGAGAATTTGATGGCGATCATTCTGGCATAGCTAGATTCTCTGTACGATGAGTAGATCAAAAGTTATGCCCGAAAAACACGTTTTAACGCATTTTGCACCTATGTCGGTAGTGGATGCACTGTAGGTGCTGCAGTGAGACTCCCTATGCGAGATAAGATCATATCGATAGAGAATTTGATGGCGATCATTCTGACGTATCTAGAATCTCTGTACGATGAGTAGATCAAAAGTTATGCCCGAAAAACACGTTTTGACGCATTTTGCACGGTATACGGTAATGGATGCACTGCAGGTGCTCCAGTGAGACTCCCTATGCGAGATAAGATCATATCGATAGAGAATTTGATGGCAATCATTCTGACATATCTAGAATCTCTGTACGATGAGTAGATCAAAAGTTATGCCCGAAAAACACGTTTTGACGCATTTTGCACGATATACGGTAATGGATGCACTGCAGGTGCTCCAGTGAGACTCCCTATGCGAGATAAGATCATATCGATAGAGAATTTGATGGCAATCATTCTGACATATCTAGAATCTCTGTACGATGAGTAGATCAAAAGTTATGCCCGAAAAACACGTTTTGACGCATTTTGCACCTATGTCGGTAATGGATGCACTGTAGGTGCTCCAGTGAGACTCCCTATGCGAGATAAGATCATATCGATAGAGAATTTGATGGCGATCATTCTGGCATAGCTAGATTCTCTGTACGATGAGTAGATCAAAAGTTATGCCCGAAAAACACGTTTTAACGCATTTTGCACCTATGTCGGTAGTGGATGCACTGTAGGTGCTGCAGTGAGACTCCCTATGCGAGATAAGATCATATCGATAGAGAATTTGATGGCGATCATTCTGACGTATCTAGAATCTCTGTACGATGAGTAGATCAAAAGTTATGCCCGAAAAACACGTTTTGACGCATTTTGCACGGTATACGGTAATGGATGCACTGCAGGTGCTCCAGTGAGACTCCCTATGCGAGATAAGATCATATCGATAGAGAATTTGATGGCAATCATTCTGACATATCTAGAATCTCTGTACGATGAGTAGATCAAAAGTTATGCCCGAAAAACACGTTTTGACGCATTTTGCACGATATACGGTAATGGATGCACTGCAGGTGCTCCAGTGAGACTCCCTATGCGAGATAAGATCATATCGATAGAGAATTTGATGGCAATCATTCTGACATATCTAGAATCTCTGTACGATGAGTAGATCAAAAGTTATGCCCGAAAAACACGTTTTAACGCATTTTGCACCTATGTCGGTAGTGGATGCACTGTAGGTGCTGCAGTGAGACTCCCTATGCGAGATAAGATCATATCGATAGAGAATTTGATGGCGATCATTCTGACGTATCTAGAATCTCTGTACGATGAGTAGATCAAAAGTTATGCCCGAAAAACACGTTTTGACGCATTTTGCACCTATGTCGGTAATGGATGCACTGTAGGTGCTCCAGTGAGACTCCCTATGCGAGATAAGATCATATCGATAGAGAATTTGATGGCGATCATTCTGGCATAGCTAGATTCTCTGTACGATGAGTAGATCAAAAGTTATGCCCGAAAAACACGTTTTAACGCATTTTGCACCTATGTCGGTAGTGGATGCACTGTAGGTGCTGCAGTGAGACTCCCTATGCGAGATAAGATCATATCGATAGAGAATTTGATGGCGATCATTCTGACGTATCTAGAATCTCTGTACGATGAGTAGATCAAAAGTTATGCCCGAAAAACACGTTTTGACGCATTTTGCACGGTATACGGTAATGGATGCACTGCAGGTGCTGCAGTGAGACTCCCTATGCGAGATAAGATCATATCGATAGAGAATTTGATGGCGATCATTCTGACATATCTAGATTCTCTGTACGATGAGTAGATCAAAAGTTATGCCCGAAAAACACGTTTTGACGCATTTTGCACCTATGTCGGTAATGGATGCACTGTAGGTGCTGCAGTGAGACTCCCTATGCGAGATAAGATCATATCGATAGAGAATTTGATGGCAATCATTCTGACATATCTAGAATCTCTGTACGATGAGTAGATCAAAAGTTATGCCCGAAAAACACGTTTTGACGCATTTTGCACGGTATACGGTAATGGATGCACTGCAGGTGCTGCAGTGAGACTCCCTATGCGAGATAAGATCATATCGATAGAGAATTTGATGGCAATCATTCTGACATATCTAGAATCTCTGTACGATGAGTAGATCAAAAGTTATGCCCGAAAAACACGTTTTGACGCATTTTGCACGATATACGGTAATGGATGCACTGCAGGTGCTCCAGTGAGACTCCCTATGCGAGATAAGATCATATCGATAGAGAATTTGATGGCAATCATTCTGACATATCTAGAATCTCTGTACGATGAGTAGATCAAAAGTTATGCCCGAAAAACACGTTTTGACGCATTTTGCACGGTATACGGTAATGGATGCACTGCAGGTGCTGCAGTGAGACTCCCTATGCGAGATAAGATCATATCGATAGAGAATTTGATGGCGATCATTCTGACATATCTAGATTCTCTGTACGATGAGTAGATCAAAAGTTATGCCCGAAAAACACGTTTTGACGCATTTTGCACCTATGTCGGTAATGGATGCACTGTAGGTGCTGCAGTGAGACTCCCTATGCGAGATAAGATCATATCGATAGAGAATTTGATGGCAATCATTCTGACATATCTAGAATCTCTGTACGATGAGTAGATCAAAAGTTATGCCCGAAAAACACGTTTTGACGCATTTTGCACGGTATACGGTAATGGATGCACTGCAGGTGCTCCAGTGAGACTCCCTATGCGAGATAAGATCATATCGATAGAGAATTTGATGGCAATCATTCTGACATATCTAGAATCTCTGTACGATGAGTAGATCAAAAGTTATGCCCGAAAAACACGTTTTGACGCATTTTGCACGATATACGGTAATGGATGCACTGCAGGTGCTCCAGTGAGACTCCCTATGCGAGATAAGATCATATCGATAGAGAATTTGATGGCAATCATTCTGACATATCTAGAATCTCTGTACGATGAGTAGATCAAAAGTTATGCCCGAAAAACACGTTTTAACGCATTTTGCACCTATGTCGGTAGTGGATGCACTGTAGGTGCTGCAGTGAGACTCCCTATGCGAGATAAGATCATATCGATAGAGAATTTGATGGCGATCATTCTGACGTATCTAGAATCTCTGTACGATGAGTAGATCAAAAGTTATGCCCGAAAAACACGTTTTGACGCATTTTGCACCTATGTCGGTAATGGATGCACTGTAGGTGCTCCAGTGAGACTCCCTATGCGAGATAAGATCATATCGATAGAGAATTTGATGGCGATCATTCTGGCATAGCTAGATTCTCTGTACGATGAGTAGATCAAAAGTTATGCCCGAAAAACACGTTTTAACGCATTTTGCACCTATGTCGGTAGTGGATGCACTGTAGGTGCTGCAGTGAGACTCCCTATGCGAGATAAGATCATATCGATAGAGAATTTGATGGCGATCATTCTGACGTATCTAGAATCTCTGTACGATGAGTAGATCAAAAGTTATGCCCGAAAAACACGTTTTGACGCATTTTGCACGGTATACGGTAATGGATGCACTGCAGGTGCTGCAGTGAGACTCCCTATGCGAGATAAGATCATATCGATAGAGAATTTGATGGCGATCATTCTGACATATCTAGATTCTCTGTACGATGAGTAGATCAAAAGTTATGCCCGAAAAACACGTTTTGACGCATTTTGCACCTATGTCGGTAATGGATGCACTGTAGGTGCTGCAGTGAGACTCCCTATGCGAGATAAGATCATATCGATAGAGAATTTGATGGCAATCATTCTGACATATCTAGAATCTCTGTACGATGAGTAGATCAAAAGTTATGCCCGAAAAACACGTTTTGACGCATTTTGCACGGTATACGGTAATGGATGCACTGCAGGTGCTCCAGTGAGACTCCCTATGCGAGATAAGATCATATCGATAGAGAATTTGATGGCAATCATTCTGACATATCTAGAATCTCTGTACGATGAGTAGATCAAAAGTTATGCCCGAAAAACACGTTTTGACGCATTTTGCACGATATACGGTAATGGATGCACTGCAGGTGCTCCAGTGAGACTCCCTATGCGAGATAAGATCATATCGATAGAGAATTTGATGGCAATCATTCTGACATATCTAGAATCTCTGTACGATGAGTAGATCAAAAGTTATGCCCGAAAAACACGTTTTAACGCATTTTGCACCTATGTCGGTAGTGGATGCACTGTAGGTGCTGCAGTGAGACTCCCTATGCGAGATAAGATCATATCGATAGAGAATTTGATGGCGATCATTCTGACGTATCTAGAATCTCTGTACGATGAGTAGATCAAAAGTTATGCCCGAAAAACACGTTTTGACGCATTTTGCACCTATGTCGGTAATGGATGCACTGTAGGTGCTCCAGTGAGACTCCCTATGCGAGATAAGATCATATCGATAGAGAATTTGATGGCGATCATTCTGGCATAGCTAGATTCTCTGTACGATGAGTAGATCAAAAGTTATGCCCGAAAAACACGTTTTAACGCATTTTGCACCTATGTCGGTAGTGGATGCACTGTAGGTGCTGCAGTGAGACTCCCTATGCGAGATAAGATCATATCGATAGAGAATTTGATGGCAATCATTCTGACATATCTAGAATCTCTGTACGATGAGTAGATCAAAAGTTATGCCCGAAAAACACGTTTTGACGCATTTTGCACGGTATACGGTAATGGATGCACTGCAGGTGCTCCAGTGAGACTCCCTATGCGAGATAAGATCATATCGATAGAGAATTTGATGGCAATCATTCTGACATATCTAGAATCTCTGTACGATGAGTAGATCAAAAGTTATGCCCGAAAAACACGTTTTGACGCATTTTGCACCTATGTCGGTAATGGATGCACTGTAGGTGCTGCAGTGAGACTCCCTATGCGAGATAAGATCATATCGATAGAGAATTTGATGGCGATCATTCTGGCATAGCTAGATTCTCTGTACGATGAGTAGATCAAAAGTTATGCCCGAAAAACACGTTTTAACGCATTTTGCACCTATGTCGGTAGTGGATGCACTGTAGGTGCTGCAGTGAGACTCCCTATGCGAGATAAGATCATATCGATAGAGAATTTGATGGCGATCATTCTGGCATAGCTAGATTCTCTGTACGATGAGTAGATCAAAAGTCATGCCCGAAAAACACGTTTTAACGCATTTTGCACCTATGTCGGTAGTGGATGCACTGTAGGTGCTGCAGTGAGACTCCCTATGCGAGATAAGATCATATCGATAGAGAATTTGATGGCGATCATTCTGGCATAGCTAGATTCTCTGTACGATGAGTAGATCAAAAGTTATGCCCGAAAAACACGTTTTAACGCATTTTGCACCCATGTCGGTAGTGGATGCACTGTAGGTGCTGCAGTGAGACTCCCTATGCGAGATAAGATCATATCGATAGAGAATTTGATGGCGATCATTCTGGCATAGCTAGATTCTCTGTACGATGAGTAGATCAAAAGTTATGCCCGAAAAACACGTTTTAACGCATTTTGCACCTATGTCGGTAGTGGATGCACTGTAGGTGCTGCAGTGAGACTCCCTATGCGAGATAAGATCATATCGATAGAGAATTTGATGGCAATCATTCTGACATATCTAGAATCTCTGTACGATGAGTAGATCAAAAGTTATGCCCGAAAAACACGTTTTGACGCATTTTGCACGGTATACGGTAATGGATGCACTGCAGGTGCTCCAGTGAGACTCCCTATGCGAGATAAGATCATATCGATAGAGAATTTGATGGCAATCATTCTGACATATCTAGAATCTCTGTACGATGAGTAGATCAAAAGTTATGCCCGAAAAACACGTTTTGACGCATTTTGCACGATATACGGTAATGGATGCACTGCAGGTGCTCCAGTGAGACTCCCTATGCGAGATAAGATCATATCGATAGAGAATTTGATGGCAATCATTCTGACATATCTAGAATCTCTGTACGATGAGTAGATCAAAAGTTATGCCCGAAAAACACGTTTTAACGCATTTTGCACCTATGTCGGTAGTGGATGCACTGTAGGTGCTGCAGTGAGACTCCCTATGCGAGATAAGATCATATCGATAGAGAATTTGATGGCGATCATTCTGACGTATCTAGAATCTCTGTACGATGAGTAGATCAAAAGTTATGCCCGAAAAACACGTTTTGACGCATTTTGCACCTATGTCGGTAATGGATGCACTGTAGGTGCTCCAGTGAGACTCCCTATGCGAGATAAGATCATATCGATAGAGAATTTGATGGCGATCATTCTGGCATAGCTAGATTCTCTGTACGATGAGTAGATCAAAAGTTATGCCCGAAAAACACGTTTTAACGCATTTTGCACCTATGTCGGTAGTGGATGCACTGTAGGTGCTGCAGTGAGACTCCCTATGCGAGATAAGATCATATCGATAGAGAATTTGATGGCAATCATTCTGACATATCTAGAATCTCTGTACGATGAGTAGATCAAAAGTTATGCCCGAAAAACACGTTTTGACGCATTTTGCACGGTATACGGTAATGGATGCACTGCAGGTGCTCCAGTGAGACTCCCTATGCGAGATAAGATCATATCGATAGAGAATTTGATGGCAATCATTCTGACATATCTAGAATCTCTGTACGATGAGTAGATCAAAAGTTATGCCCGAAAAACACGTTTTGACGCATTTTGCACGGTATACGGTAATGGATGCACTGCAGGTGCTCCAGTGAGACTCCCTATGCGAGATAAGATCATATCGATAGAGAATTTGATGGCAATCATTCTGACATATCTAGAATCTCTGTACGATGAGTAGATCAAAAGTTATGCCCGAAAAACACGTTTTGACGCATTTTGCACGATATACGGTAATGGATGCACTGCAGGTGCTCCAGTGAGACTCCCTATGCGAGATAAGATCATATCGATAGAGAATTTGATGGCAATCATTCTGACATATCTAGAATCTCTGTACGATGAGTAGATCAAAAGTTATGCCCGAAAAACACGTTTTAACGCATTTTGCACCTATGTCGGTAGTGGATGCACTGTAGGTGCTGCAGTGAGACTCCCTATGCGAGATAAGATCATATCGATAGAGAATTTGATGGCGATCATTCTGACGTATCTAGAATCTCTGTACGATGAGTAGATCAAAAGTTATGCCCGAAAAACACGTTTTGACGCATTTTGCACCTATGTCGGTAATGGATGCACTGTAGGTGCTCCAGTGAGACTCCCTATGCGAGATAAGATCATATCGATAGAGAATTTGATGGCGATCATTCTGGCATAGCTAGATTCTCTGTACGATGAGTAGATCAAAAGTTATGCCCGAAAAACACGTTTTAACGCATTTTGCACCTATGTCGGTAGTGGATGCACTGTAGGTGCTGCAGTGAGACTCCCTATGCGAGATAAGATCATATCGATAGAGAATTTGATGGCAATCATTCTGACATATCTAGAATCTCTGTACGATGAGTAGATCAAAAGTTATGCCCGAAAAACACGTTTTGACGCATTTTGCACGGTATACGGTAATGGATGCACTGCAGGTGCTCCAGTGAGACTCCCTATGCGAGATAAGATCATATCGATAGAGAATTTGATGGCAATCATTCTGACATATCTAGAATCTCTGTACGATGAGTAGATCAAAAGTTATGCCCGAAAAACACGTTTTAACGCATTTTGCACCTATGTCGGTAGTGGATGCACTGTAGGTGCTGCAGTGAGACTCCCTATGCGAGATAAGATCATATCGATAGAGAATTTGATGGCGATCATTCTGACGTATCTAGAATCTCTGTACGATGAGTAGATCAAAAGTTATGCCCGAAAAACACGTTTTAACGCATTTTGCACCTATGTCGGTAGTGGATGCACTGTAGGTGCTGCAGTGAGACTCCCTATGCGAGATAAGATCATATCGATAGAGAATTTGATGGCGATCATTCTGACGTATCTAGAATCTCTGTACGATGAGTAGATCAAAAGTTATGCCCGAAAAACACGTTTTGACGCATTTTGCACGGTATACGGTAATGGATGCACTGCAGGTGCTCCAGTGAGACTCCCTATGCGAGATAAGATCATATCGATAGAGAATTTGATGGCAATCATTCTGACATATCTAGAATCTCTGTACGATGAGTAGATCAAAAGTTATGCCCGAAAAACACGTTTTGACGCATTTTGCACGATATACGGTAATGGATGCACTGCAGGTGCTCCAGTGAGACTCCCTATGCGAGATAAGATCATATCGATAGAGAATTTGATGGCAATCATTCTGACATATCTAGAATCTCTGTACGATGAGTAGATCAAAAGTTATGCCCGAAAAACACGTTTTAACGCATTTTGCACCTATGTCGGTAGTGGATGCACTGTAGGTGCTGCAGTGAGACTCCCTATGCGAGATAAGATCATATCGATAGAGAATTTGATGGCGATCATTCTGACGTATCTAGAATCTCTGTACGATGAGTAGATCAAAAGTTATGCCCGAAAAACACGTTTTGACGCATTTTGCACCTATGTCGGTAATGGATGCACTGTAGGTGCTCCAGTGAGACTCCCTATGCGAGATAAGATCATATCGATAGAGAATTTGATGGCGATCATTCTGGCATAGCTAGATTCTCTGTACGATGAGTAGATCAAAAGTTATGCCCGAAAAACACGTTTTAACGCATTTTGCACCTATGTCGGTAGTGGATGCACTGTAGGTGCTGCAGTGAGACTCCCTATGCGAGATAAGATCATATCGATAGAGAATTTGATGGCAATCATTCTGACATATCTAGAATCTCTGTACGATGAGTAGATCAAAAGTTATGCCCGAAAAACACGTTTTGACGCATTTTGCACGGTATACGGTAATGGATGCACTGCAGGTGCTCCAGTGAGACTCCCTATGCGAGATAAGATCATATCGATAGAGAATTTGATGGCAATCATTCTGACATATCTAGAATCTCTGTACGATGAGTAGATCAAAAGTTATGCCCGAAAAACACGTTTTGACGCATTTTGCACCTATGTCGGTAATGGATGCACTGTAGGTGCTGCAGTGAGACTCCCTATGCGAGATAAGATCATATCGATAGAGAATTTGATGGCGATCATTCTGGCATAGCTAGATTCTCTGTACGATGAGTAGATCAAAAGTTATGCCCGAAAAACACGTTTTAACGCATTTTGCACCTATGTCGGTAGTGGATGCACTGTAGGTGCTGCAGTGAGACTCCCTATGCGAGATAAGATCATATCGATAGAGAATTTGATGGCGATCATTCTGGCATAGCTAGATTCTCTGTACGATGAGTAGATCAAAAGTCATGCCCGAAAAACACGTTTTAACGCATTTTGCACCTATGTCGGTAGTGGATGCACTGTAGGTGCTGCAGTGAGACTCCCTATGCGAGATAAGATCATATCGATAGAGAATTTGATGGCGATCATTCTGGCATAGCTAGATTCTCTGTACGATGAGTAGATCAAAAGTTATGCCCGAAAAACACGTTTTAACGCATTTTGCACCCATGTCGGTAGTGGATGCACTGTAGGTGCTGCAGTGAGACTCCCTATGCGAGATAAGATCATATCGATAGAGAATTTGATGGCGATCATTCTGGCATAGCTAGATTCTCTGTACGATGAGTAGATCAAAAGTTATGCCCGAAAAACACGTTTTAACGCATTTTGCACCTATGTCGGTAGTGGATGCACTGTAGGTGCTGCAGTGAGACTCCCTATGCGAGATAAGATCATATCGATAGAGAATTTGATGGCAATCATTCTGACATATCTAGAATCTCTGTACGATGAGTAGATCAAAAGTTATGCCCGAAAAACACGTTTTGACGCATTTTGCACGGTATACGGTAATGGATGCACTGCAGGTGCTCCAGTGAGACTCCCTATGCGAGATAAGATCATATCGATAGAGAATTTGATGGCAATCATTCTGACATATCTAGAATCTCTGTACGATGAGTAGATCAAAAGTTATGCCCGAAAAACACGTTTTGACGCATTTTGCACGATATACGGTAATGGATGCACTGCAGGTGCTCCAGTGAGACTCCCTATGCGAGATAAGATCATATCGATAGAGAATTTGATGGCAATCATTCTGACATATCTAGAATCTCTGTACGATGAGTAGATCAAAAGTTATGCCCGAAAAACACGTTTTAACGCATTTTGCACCTATGTCGGTAGTGGATGCACTGTAGGTGCTGCAGTGAGACTCCCTATGCGAGATAAGATCATATCGATAGAGAATTTGATGGCGATCATTCTGACGTATCTAGAATCTCTGTACGATGAGTAGATCAAAAGTTATGCCCGAAAAACACGTTTTGACGCATTTTGCACCTATGTCGGTAATGGATGCACTGTAGGTGCTCCAGTGAGACTCCCTATGCGAGATAAGATCATATCGATAGAGAATTTGATGGCGATCATTCTGGCATAGCTAGATTCTCTGTACGATGAGTAGATCAAAAGTTATGCCCGAAAAACACGTTTTAACGCATTTTGCACCTATGTCGGTAGTGGATGCACTGTAGGTGCTGCAGTGAGACTCCCTATGCGAGATAAGATCATATCGATAGAGAATTTGATGGCAATCATTCTGACATATCTAGAATCTCTGTACGATGAGTAGATCAAAAGTTATGCCCGAAAAACACGTTTTGACGCATTTTGCACGGTATACGGTAATGGATGCACTGCAGGTGCTCCAGTGAGACTCCCTATGCGAGATAAGATCATATCGATAGAGAATTTGATGGCAATCATTCTGACATATCTAGAATCTCTGTACGATGAGTAGATCAAAAGTTATGCCCGAAAAACACGTTTTGACGCATTTTGCACCTATGTCGGTAATGGATGCACTGTAGGTGCTGCAGTGAGACTCCCTATGCGAGATAAGATCATATCGATAGAGAATTTGATGGCGATCATTCTGGCATAGCTAGATTCTCTGTACGATGAGTAGATCAAAAGTTATGCCCGAAAAACACGTTTTAACGCATTTTGCACCTATGTCGGTAGTGGATGCACTGTAGGTGCTGCAGTGAGACTCCCTATGCGAGATAAGATCATATCGATAGAGAATTTGATGGCGATCATTCTGGCATAGCTAGATTCTCTGTACGATGAGTAGATCAAAAGTCATGCCCGAAAAACACGTTTTAACGCATTTTGCACCTATGTCGGTAGTGGATGCACTGTAGGTGCTGCAGTGAGACTCCCTATGCGAGATAAGATCATATCGATAGAGAATTTGATGGCGATCATTCTGGCATAGCTAGATTCTCTGTACGATGAGTAGATCAAAAGTTATGCCCGAAAAACACGTTTTAACGCATTTTGCACCCATGTCGGTAGTGGATGCACTGTAGGTGCTGCAGTGAGACTCCCTATGCGAGATAAGATCATATCGATAGAGAATTTGATGGCGATCATTCTGGCATAGCTAGATTCTCTGTACGATGAGTAGATCAAAAGTTATGCCCGAAAAACACGTTTTGACGCATTTTGCACCTATGTCGGTAATGGATGCACTGTAGGTGCTCCAGTGAGACTCCCTATGCGAGATAAGATCATATCGATAGAGAATTTGATGGCGATCATTCTGGCATAGCTAGATTCTCTGTACGATGAGTAGATCAAAAGTTATGCCCGAAAAACACGTTTTAACGCATTTTGCACCTATGTCGGTAGTGGATGCACTGTAGGTGCTGCAGTGAGACTCCCTATGCGAGATAAGATCATATCGATAGAGAATTTGATGGCGATCATTCTGGCATAGCTAGATTCTCTGTACGATGAGTAGATCAAAAGTTATGCCCGAAAAACACGTTTTAACGCATTTTGCACCTATGTCGGTAGTGGATGCACTGTAGGTGCTGCAGTGAGACTCCCTATGCGAGATAAGATCATATCGATAGAGAATTTGATGGCGATCATTCTGGCATAGCTAGATTCTCTGTACGATGAGTAGATCAAAAGTCATGCCCGAAAAACACGTTTTAACGCATTTTGCACCTATGTCGGTAGTGGATGCACTGTAGGTGCTGCAGTGAGACTCCCTATGCGAGATAAGATCATATCGATAGAGAATTTGATGGCGATCATTCTGGCATAGCTAGATTCTCTGTACGATGAGTAGATCAAAAGTTATGCCCGAAAAACACGTTTTGACGCATTTTGCACGGTATACGGTAATGGATGCACTGCAGGTGCTCCAGTGAGACTCCCTATGCGAGATAAGATCATATCGATAGAGAATTTGATGGCAATCATTCTGACATATCTAGAATCTCTGTACGATGAGTAGATCAAAAGTTATGCCCGAAAAACACGTTTTGACGCATTTTGCACGATATACGGTAATGGATGCACTGCAGGTGCTCCAGTGAGACTCCCTATGCGAGATAAGATCATATCGATAGAGAATTTGATGGCAATCATTCTGACATATCTAGAATCTCTGTACGATGAGTAGATCAAAAGTTATGCCCGAAAAACACGTTTTGACGCATTTTGCACGATATACGGTAATGGATGCACTGCAGGTGCTCCAGTGAGACTCCCTATGCGAGATAAGATCATATCGATAGAGAATTTGATGGCAATCATTCTGACATATCTAGAATCTCTGTACGATGAGTAGATCAAAAGTTATGCCCGAAAAACACGTTTTAACGCATTTTGCACCTATGTCGGTAGTGGATGCACTGTAGGTGCTGCAGTGAGACTCCCTATGCGAGATAAGATCATATCGATAGAGAATTTGATGGCGATCATTCTGACGTATCTAGAATCTCTGTACGATGAGTAGATCAAAAGTTATGCCCGAAAAACACGTTTTGACGCATTTTGCACCTATGTCGGTAATGGATGCACTGTAGGTGCTCCAGTGAGACTCCCTATGCGAGATAAGATCATATCGATAGAGAATTTGATGGCGATCATTCTGGCATAGCTAGATTCTCTGTACGATGAGTAGATCAAAAGTTATGCCCGAAAAACACGTTTTAACGCATTTTGCACCTATGTCGGTAGTGGATGCACTGTAGGTGCTGCAGTGAGACTCCCTATGCGAGATAAGATCATATCGATAGAGAATTTGATGGCGATCATTCTGACGTATCTAGAATCTCTGTACGATGAGTAGATCAAAAGTTATGCCCGAAAAACACGTTTTGACGCATTTTGCACGGTATACGGTAATGGATGCACTGCAGGTGCTGCAGTGAGACTCCCTATGCGAGATAAGATCATATCGATAGAGAATTTGATGGCGATCATTCTGGCATAGCTAGATTCTCTGTACGATGAGTAGATCAAAAGTTATGCCCGAAAAACACGTTTTGACGCATTTTGCACGGTATACGGTAATGGATGCACTGCAGGTGCTCCAGTGAGACTCCCTATGCGAGATAAGATCATATCGATAGAGAATTTGATGGCAATCATTCTGACATATCTAGAATCTCTGTACGATGAGTAGATCAAAAGTTATGCCCGAAAAACACGTTTTGACGCATTTTGCACGATATACGGTAATGGATGCACTGCAGGTGCTCCAGTGAGACTCCCTATGCGAGATAAGATCATATCGATAGAGAATTTGATGGCAATCATTCTGACATATCTAGAATCTCTGTACGATGAGTAGATCAAAAGTTATGCCCGAAAAACACGTTTTGACGCATTTTGCACGATATACGGTAATGGATGCACTGCAGGTGCTCCAGTGAGACTCCCTATGCGAGATAAGATCATATCGATAGAGAATTTGATGGCAATCATTCTGACATATCTAGAATCTCTGTACGATGAGTAGATCAAAAGTTATGCCCGAAAAACACGTTTTAACGCATTTTGCACCTATGTCGGTAGTGGATGCACTGTAGGTGCTGCAGTGAGACTCCCTATGCGAGATAAGATCATATCGATAGAGAATTTGATGGCGATCATTCTGACGTATCTAGAATCTCTGTACGATGAGTAGATCAAAAGTTATGCCCGAAAAACACGTTTTGACGCATTTTGCACGATATACGGTAATGGATGCACTGCAGGTGCTCCAGTGAGACTCCCTATGCGAGATAAGATCATATCGATAGAGAATTTGATGGCAATCATTCTGACATATCTAGAATCTCTGTACGATGAGTAGATCAAAAGTTATGCCCGAAAAACACGTTTTGACGCATTTTGCACGATATACGGTAATGGATGCACTGCAGGTGCTCCAGTGAGACTCCCTATGCGAGATAAGATCATATCGATAGAGAATTTGATGGCAATCATTCTGACATATCTAGAATCTCTGTACGATGAGTAGATCAAAAGTTATGCCCGAAAAACACGTTTTAACGCATTTTGCACCTATGTCGGTAGTGGATGCACTGTAGGTGCTGCAGTGAGACTCCCTATGCGAGATAAGATCATATCGATAGAGAATTTGATGGCGATCATTCTGACGTATCTAGAATCTCTGTACGATGAGTAGATCAAAAGTTATGCCCGAAAAACACGTTTTGACGCATTTTGCACCTATGTCGGTAATGGATGCACTGTAGGTGCTCCAGTGAGACTCCCTATGCGAGATAAGATCATATCGATAGAGAATTTGATGGCGATCATTCTGGCATAGCTAGATTCTCTGTACGATGAGTAGATCAAAAGTTATGCCCGAAAAACACGTTTTAACGCATTTTGCACCTATGTCGGTAGTGGATGCACTGTAGGTGCTGCAGTGAGACTCCCTATGCGAGATAAGATCATATCGATAGAGAATTTGATGGCGATCATTCTGACGTATCTAGAATCTCTGTACGATGAGTAGATCAAAAGTTATGCCCGAAAAACACGTTTTGACGCATTTTGCACGGTATACGGTAATGGATGCACTGCAGGTGCTGCAGTGAGACTCCCTATGCGAGATAAGATCATATCGATAGAGAATTTGATGGCGATCATTCTGACATATCTAGATTCTCTGTACGATGAGTAGATCAAAAGTTATGCCCGAAAAACACGTTTTGACGCATTTTGCACCTATGTCGGTAATGGATGCACTGTAGGTGCTGCAGTGAGACTCCCTATGCGAGATAAGATCATATCGATAGAGAATTTGATGGCGATCATTCTGGCATAGCTAGATTCTCTGTACGATGAGTAGATCAAAAGTTATGCCCGAAAAACACGTTTTAACGCATTTTGCACCTATGTCGGTAGTGGATGCACTGTAGGTGCTGCAGTGAGACTCCCTATGCGAGATAAGATCATATCGATAGAGAATTTGATGGCGATCATTCTGGCATAGCTAGATTCTCTGTACGATGAGTAGATCAAAAGTTATGCCCGAAAAACACGTTTTAACGCATTTTGCACCTATGTCGGTAGTGGATGCACTGTAGGTGCTGCAGTGAGACTCCCTATGCGAGATAAGATCATATCGATAGAGAATTTGATGGCGATCATTCTGGCATAGCTAGATTCTCTGTACGATGAGTAGATCAAAAGTTATGCCCGAAAAACACGTTTTGACGCATTTTGCACGATATACGGTAATGGATGCACTGCAGGTGCTCCAGTGAGACTCCCTATGCGAGATAAGATCATATCGATAGAGAATTTGATGGCAATCATTCTGACATATCTAGAATCTCTGTACGATGAGTAGATCAAAAGTTATGCCCGAAAAACACGTTTTGACGCATTTTGCACGGTATACGGTAATGGATGCACTGCAGGTGCTGCAGTGAGACTCCCTATGCGAGATAAGATCATATCGATAGAGAATTTGATGGCGATCATTCTGACATATCTAGATTCTCTGTACGATGAGTAGATCAAAAGTTATGCCCGAAAAACACGTTTTGACGCATTTTGCACCTATGTCGGTAATGGATGCACTGTAGGTGCTGCAGTGAGACTCCCTATGCGAGATAAGATCATATCGATAGAGAATTTGATGGCGATCATTCTGGCATAGCTAGATTCTCTGTACGATGAGTAGATCAAAAGTTATGCCCGAAAAACACGTTTTAACGCATTTTGCACCTATGTCGGTAGTGGATGCACTGTAGGTGCTGCAGTGAGACTCCCTATGCGAGATAAGATCATATCGATAGAGAATTTGATGGCGATCATTCTGGCATAGCTAGATTCTCTGTACGATGAGTAGATCAAAAGTTATGCCCGAAAAACACGTTTTAACGCATTTTGCACCTATGTCGGTAGTGGATGCACTGTAGGTGCTGCAGTGAGACTCCCTATGCGAGATAAGATCATATCGATAGAGAATTTGATGGCGATCATTCTGGCATAGCTAGATTCTCTGTACGATGAGTAGATCAAAAGTTATGCCCGAAAAACACGTTTTGACGCATTTTGCACGATATACGGTAATGGATGCACTGCAGGTGCTCCAGTGAGACTCCCTATGCGAGATAAGATCATATCGATAGAGAATTTGATGGCAATCATTCTGACATATCTAGAATCTCTGTACGATGAGTAGATCAAAAGTTATGCCCGAAAAACACGTTTTAACGCATTTTGCACCTATGTCGGTAGTGGATGCACTGTAGGTGCTCCAGTGAGACTCCCTATGCGAGATAAGATCATATCGATAGAGAATTTGATGGCGATCATTCTGGCATAGCTAGATTCTCTGTACGATGAGTAGATCAAAAGTTATGCCCGAAAAACACGTTTTAACGCATTTTGCACCTATGTCGGTAGTGGATGCACTGTAGGTGCTGCAGTGAGACTCCCTATGCGAGATAAGATCATATCGATAGAGAATTTGATGGCGATCATTCTGGCATAGCTAGATTCTCTGTACGATGAGTAGATCAAAAGTTATGCCCGAAAAACACGTTTTAACGCATTTTGCACCTATGTCGGTAGTGGATGCACTGTAGGTGCTGCAGTGAGACTCCCTATGCGAGATAAGATCATATCGATAGAGAATTTGATGGCGATCATTCTGGCATAGCTAGATTCTCTGTACGATGAGTAGATCAAAAGTTATGCCCGAAAAACACGTTTTAACGCATTTTGCACCTATGTCGGTAGTGGATGCACTGTAGGTGCTGCAGTGAGACTCCCTATGCGAGATAAGATCATATCGATAGAGAATTTGATGGCGATCATTCTGGCATAGCTAGATTCTCTGTACGATGAGTAGATCAAAAGTCATGCCCGAAAAACACGTTTTAACGCATTTTGCACCTATGTCGGTAGTGGATGCACTGTAGGTGCTGCAGTGAGACTCCCTATGCGAGATAAGATCATATCGATAGAGAATTTGATGGCGATCATTCTGGCATAGCTAGATTCTCTGTACGATGAGTAGATCAAAAGTTATGCCCGAAAAACACGTTTTAACGCATTTTGCACCTATGTCGGTAGTGGATGCACTGTAGGTGCTGCAGTGAGACTCCCTATGCGAGATAAGATCATATCGATAGAGAATTTGATGGCGATCATTCTGGCATAGCTAGATTCTCTGTACGATGAGTAGATCAAAAGTCATGCCCGAAAAACACGTTTTAACGCATTTTGCACCTATGTCGGTAGTGGATGCACTGTAGGTGCTGCAGTGAGACTCCCTATGCGAGATAAGATCATATCGATAGAGAATTTGATGGCGATCATTCTGGCATAGCTAGATTCTCTGTACGATGAGTAGATCAAAAGTTATGCCCGAAAAACACGTTTTAACGCATTTTGCACCCATGTCGGTAGTGGATGCACTGTAGGTGCTGCAGTGAGACTCCCTATGCGAGATAAGATCATATCGATAGAGAATTTGATGGCGATCATTCTGGCATAGCTAGATTCTCTGTACGATGAGTAGATCAAAAGTTATGCCCGAAAAACACGTTTTAACGCATTTTGCACCCATGTCGGTAGTGGATGCACTGTAGGTGCTGCAGTGAGACTCCCTATGCGAGATAAGATCATATCGATAGAGAATTTGATGGCGATCATTCTGGCATAGCTAGATTCTCTGTACGATGAGTAGATCAAAAGTTATGCCCGAAAAACACGTTTTAACGCATTTTGCACCTATGTCGGTAATGGATGCACTGTAGGTGCTGCAGTGAGACTCCCTATGCGAGATAAGATCATATCGATAGAGAATTTGATGGCGATCATTCTGGCATAGCTAGATTCTCTGTACGATGAGTAGATCAAAAGTCATGCCCGAAAAACACGTTTTAACGCATTTTGCACCTATGTCGGTAGTGGATGCACTGTAGGTGCTGCAGTGAGACTCCCTATGCGAGATAAGATCATATCGATAGAGAATTTGATGGCGATCATTCTGACATATCTAGATTCTCTGTACGATGAGTAGATCAAAAGTTATGCCCGAAAAACACGTTTTGACGCATTTTGCACCTATGTCGGTAATGGATGCACTGTAGGTGCTGCAGTGAGACTCCCTATGCGAGATAAGATCATATCGATAGAGAATTTGATGGCGATCATTCTGGCATAGCTAGATTCTCTGTACGATGAGTAGATCAAAAGTTATGCCCGAAAAACACGTTTTGACGCATTTTGCACGGTATACGGTAATGGATGCACTGTAGGTGCTGCAGTGAGACTCCCTATGCGAGATAAGATCATATCGATAGAGAATTTGATGGCGATCATTCTGGCATAGCTAGATTCTCTGTACGATGAGTAGATCAAAAGTCATGCCCGAAAAACACGTTTTAACGCATTTTGCACCTATGTCGGTAGTGGATGCACTGTAGGTGCTGCAGTGAGACTCCCTATGCGAGATAAGATCATATCGATAGAGAATTTGATGGCGATCATTCTGACATATCTAGATTCTCTGTACGATGAGTAGATCAAAAGTTATGCCCGAAAAACACGTTTTGACGCATTTTGCACCTATGTCGGTAATGGATGCACTGTAGGTGCTGCAGTGAGACTCCCTATGCGAGATAAGATCATATCGATAGAGAATTTGATGGCGATCATTCTGACATATCTAGATTCTCTGTACGATGAGTAGATCAAAAGTTATGCCCGAAAAACACGTTTTGACGCATTTTGCACGGTATACGGTAATGGATGCACTGCAGGTGCTCCAGTGAGACTCCCTATGCGAGGTAAGATCATATCGATAGAGAATTTGATGGCGATCATTCTGGCATAGCTAGATTCTCTGTACGATGAGTAGATCAAAAGTTATGCCCGAAAAACACGTTTTAACGCATTTTGCACCTATGTCGGTAGTGGATGCACTGTAGGTGCTGCAGTGAGACTCCCTATGCGAGATAAGATCATATCGATAGAGAATTTGATGGCGATCATTCTGGCATAGCTAGATTCTCTGTACGATGAGTAGATCAAAAGTCATGCCCGAAAAACACGTTTTAACGCATTTTGCACCTATGTCGGTAGTGGATGCACTGTAGGTGCTGCAGTGAGACTCCCTATGCGAGATAAGATCATATCGATAGAGAATTTGATGGCGATCATTCTGGCATAGCTAGATTCTCTGTACGATGAGTAGATCAAAAGTTATGCCCGAAAAACACGTTTTAACGCATTTTGCACCCATGTCGGTAGTGGATGCACTGTAGGTGCTCCAGTGAGACTCCCTATGCGAGATAAGATCATATCGATAGAGAATTTGATGGCGATCATTCTGGCATAGCTAGATTCTCTGTACGATGAGTAGATCAAAAGTTATGCCCGAAAAACACGTTTTAACGCATTTTGCACCTATGTCGGTAATGGATGCACTGTAGGTGCTGCAGTGAGACTCCCTATGCGAGATAAGATCATATCGATAGAGAATTTGATGGCGATCATTCTGGCATAGCTAGATTCTCTGTACGATGAGTAGATCAAAAGTCATGCCCGAAAAACACGTTTTAACGCATTTTGCACCTATGTCGGTAGTGGATGCACTGTAGGTGCTGCAGTGAGACTCCCTATGCGAGATAAGATCATATCGATAGAGAATTTGATGGCGATCATTCTGACATATCTAGATTCTCTGTACGATGAGTAGATCAAAAGTTATGCCCGAAAAACACGTTTTGACGCATTTTGCACGGTATACGGTAATGGATGCACTGCAGGTGCTCCAGTGAGACTCCCTATGCGAGGTAAGATCATATCGATAGAGAATTTGATGGCGATCATTCTGGCATAGCTAGATTCTCTGTACGATGAGTAGATCAAAAGTTATGCCCGAAAAACACGTTTTAACGCATTTTGCACCTATGTCGGTAGTGGATGCACTGTAGGTGCTGCAGTGAGACTCCCTATGCGAGATAAGATCATATCGATAGAGAATTTGATGGCGATCATTCTGACATATCTAGATTCTCTGTACGATGAGTAGATCAAAAGTTATGCCCGAAAAACACGTTTTGACGCATTTTGCACCTATGTCGGTAATGGATGCACTGTAGGTGCTGCAGTGAGACTCCCTATGCGAGATAAGATCATATCGATAGAGAATTTGATGGCGATCATTCTGGCATAGCTAGATTCTCTGTACGATGAGTAGATCAAAAGTTATGCCCGAAAAACACGTTTTGACGCATTTTGCACGGTATACGGTAATGGATGCACTGTAGGTGCTGCAGTGAGACTCCCTATGCGAGATAAGATCATATCGATAGAGAATTTGATGGCGATCATTCTGGCATAGCTAGATTCTCTGTACGATGAGTAGATCAAAAGTCATGCCCGAAAAACACGTTTTAACGCATTTTGCACCTATGTCGGTAGTGGATGCACTGTAGGTGCTGCAGTGAGACTCCCTATGCGAGATAAGATCATATCGATAGAGAATTTGATGGCGATCATTCTGACATATCTAGATTCTCTGTACGATGAGTAGATCAAAAGTTATGCCCGAAAAACACGTTTTGACGCATTTTGCACCTATGTCGGTAATGGATGCACTGTAGGTGCTGCAGTGAGACTCCCTATGCGAGATAAGATCATATCGATAGAGAATTTGATGGCGATCATTCTGACATATCTAGATTCTCTGTACGATGAGTAGATCAAAAGTTATGCCCGAAAAACACGTTTTGACGCATTTTGCACGGTATACGGTAATGGATGCACTGCAGGTGCTCCAGTGAGACTCCCTATGCGAGGTAAGATCATATCGATAGAGAATTTGATGGCGATCATTCTGGCATAGCTAGATTCTCTGTACGATGAGTAGATCAAAAGTTATGCCCGAAAAACACGTTTTAACGCATTTTGCACCTATGTCGGTAGTGGATGCACTGTAGGTGCTGCAGTGAGACTCCCTATGCGAGATAAGATCATATCGATAGAGAATTTGATGGCGATCATTCTGGCATAGCTAGATTCTCTGTACGATGAGTAGATCAAAAGTCATGCCCGAAAAACACGTTTTAACGCATTTTGCACCTATGTCGGTAGTGGATGCACTGTAGGTGCTGCAGTGAGACTCCCTATGCGAGATAAGATCATATCGATAGAGAATTTGATGGCGATCATTCTGGCATAGCTAGATTCTCTGTACGATGAGTAGATCAAAAGTTATGCCCGAAAAACACGTTTTAACGCATTTTGCACCCATGTCGGTAGTGGATGCACTGTAGGTGCTCCAGTGAGACTCCCTATGCGAGATAAGATCATATCGATAGAGAATTTGATGGCGATCATTCTGGCATAGCTAGATTCTCTGTACGATGAGTAGATCAAAAGTTATGCCCGAAAAACACGTTTTAACGCATTTTGCACCTATGTCGGTAATGGATGCACTGTAGGTGCTGCAGTGAGACTCCCTATGCGAGATAAGATCATATCGATAGAGAATTTGATGGCGATCATTCTGGCATAGCTAGATTCTCTGTACGATGAGTAGATCAAAAGTCATGCCCGAAAAACACGTTTTAACGCATTTTGCACCTATGTCGGTAGTGGATGCACTGTAGGTGCTGCAGTGAGACTCCCTATGCGAGATAAGATCATATCGATAGAGAATTTGATGGCGATCATTCTGACATATCTAGATTCTCTGTACGATGAGTAGATCAAAAGTTATGCCCGAAAAACACGTTTTGACGCATTTTGCACGGTATACGGTAATGGATGCACTGCAGGTGCTCCAGTGAGACTCCCTATGCGAGGTAAGATCATATCGATAGAGAATTTGATGGCGATCATTCTGGCATAGCTAGATTCTCTGTACGATGAGTAGATCAAAAGTTATGCCCGAAAAACACGTTTTAACGCATTTTGCACCTATGTCGGTAGTGGATGCACTGTAGGTGCTGCAGTGAGACTCCCTATGCGAGATAAGATCATATCGATAGAGAATTTGATGGCGATCATTCTGGCATAGCTAGATTCTCTGTACGATGAGTAGATCAAAAGTTATGCCCGAAAAACACGTTTTAACGCATTTTGCACCTATGTCGGTAGTGGATGCACTGTAGGTGCTGCAGTGAGACTCCCTATGCGAGATAAGATCATATCGATAGAGAATTTGATGGCGATCATTCTGGCATAGCTAGATTCTCTGTACGATGAGTAGATCAAAAGTCATGCCCGAAAAACACGTTTTAACGCATTTTGCACCTATGTCGGTAGTGGATGCACTGTAGGTGCTGCAGTGAGACTCCCTATGCGAGATAAGATCATATCGATAGAGAATTTGATGGCGATCATTCTGGCATAGCTAGATTCTCTGTACGATGAGTAGATCAAAAGTTATGCCCGAAAAACACGTTTTAACGCATTTTGCACCCATGTCGGTAGTGGATGCACTGTAGGTGCTCCAGTGAGACTCCCTATGCGAGATAAGATCATATCGATAGAGAATTTGATGGCGATCATTCTGGCATAGCTAGATTCTCTGTACGATGAGTAGATCAAAAGTTATGCCCGAAAAACACGTTTTAACGCATTTTGCACCTATGTCGGTAATGGATGCACTGTAGGTGCTGCAGTGAGACTCCCTATGCGAGATAAGATCATATCGATAGAGAATTTGATGGCGATCATTCTGGCATAGCTAGATTCTCTGTACGATGAGTAGATCAAAAGTCATGCCCGAAAAACACGTTTTAACGCATTTTGCACCTATGTCGGTAGTGGATGCACTGTAGGTGCTGCAGTGAGACTCCCTATGCGAGATAAGATCATATCGATAGAGAATTTGATGGCGATCATTCTGACATAGCTAGATTCTCTGTACGATGAGTAGATCAAAAGTTATGCCCGAAAAACACGTTTTAACGCATTTTGCACCTATGTCGGTAATGGATGCACTGTAGGTGCTGCAGTGAGACTCCCTATGCGAGATAAGATCATATCGATAGAGAATTTGATGGCGATCATTCTGACA
Organism: Heterorhabditis bacteriophora; assembly: GCA_964036235.1. Taxonomy (NCBI): domain Eukaryota; kingdom Metazoa; phylum Nematoda; class Chromadorea; order Rhabditida; family Heterorhabditidae; genus Heterorhabditis; species Heterorhabditis bacteriophora. Next base: position 89,784 of record OZ038425.1, on the reverse strand, counting down.
TATCTAGATTCTCTGTACGATGAGTAGATCAAAAGTTATGCCCGAAAAACACGTTTTGACGCATTTTGCACCTATGTCGGTAATGGATGCACTGTAGGTGCTGCAGTGAGACTCCCTATGCGAGATAAGATCATATCGATAGAGAATTTGATGGCGATCATTCTGACATATCTAGATTCTCTGTACGATGAGTAGATCAAAAGTTATGCCCGAAAAACACGTTTTGACGCATTTTGCACGGTATACGGTAATGGATGCACTGCAGGTGCTCCAGTGAGACTCCCTATGCGAGGTAAGATCATATCGATAGAGAATTTGATGGCGATCATTCTGGCATAGCTAGATTCTCTGTACGATGAGTAGATCAAAAGTTATGCCCGAAAAACACGTTTTAACGCATTTTGCACCTATGTCGGTAGTGGATGCACTGTAGGTGCTGCAGTGAGACTCCCTATGCGAGATAAGATCATATCGATAGAGAATTTGATGGCGATCATTCTGGCATAGCTAGATTCTCTGTACGATGAGTAGATCAAAAGTCATGCCCGAAAAACACGTTTTAACGCATTTTGCACCTATGTCGGTAGTGGATGCACTGTAGGTGCTGCAGTGAGACTCCCTATGCGAGATAAGATCATATCGATAGAGAATTTGATGGCGATCATTCTGGCATAGCTAGATTCTCTGTACGATGAGTAGATCAAAAGTTATGCCCGAAAAACACGTTTTAACGCATTTTGCACCCATGTCGGTAGTGGATGCACTGTAGGTGCTCCAGTGAGACTCCCTATGCGAGATAAGATCATATCGATAGAGAATTTGATGGCGATCATTCTGGCATAGCTAGATTCTCTGTACGATGAGTAGATCAAAAGTTATGCCCGAAAAACACGTTTTAACGCATTTTGCACCTATGTCGGTAATGGATGCACTGTAGGTGCTGCAGTGAGACTCCCTATGCGAGATAAGATCATATCGATAGAGAATTTGATGGCGATCATTCTGGCATAGCTAGATTCTCTGTACGATGAGTAGATCAAAAGTCATGCCCGAAAAACACGTTTTAACGCATTTTGCACCTATGTCGGTAGTGGATGCACTGTAGGTGCTGCAGTGAGACTCCCTATGCGAGATAAGATCATATCGATAGAGAATTTGATGGCGATCATTCTGGCATAGCTAGATTCTCTGTACGATGAGTAGATCAAAAGTTATGCCCGAAAAACACGTTTTAACGCATTTTGCACCCATGTCGGTAGTGGATGCACTGTAGGTGCTCCAGTGAGACTCCCTATGCGAGATAAGATCATATCGATAGAGAATTTGATGGCGATCATTCTGGCATAGCTAGATTCTCTGTACGATGAGTAGATCAAAAGTTATGCCCGAAAAACACGTTTTAACGCATTTTGCACCTATGTCGGTAATGGATGCACTGTAGGTGCTGCAGTGAGACTCCCTATGCGAGATAAGATCATATCGATAGAGAATTTGATGGCGATCATTCTGGCATAGCTAGATTCTCTGTACGATGAGTAGATCAAAAGTCATGCCCGAAAAACACGTTTTAACGCATTTTGCACCTATGTCGGTAGTGGATGCACTGTAGGTGCTGCAGTGAGACTCCCTATGCGAGATAAGATCATATCGATAGAGAATTTGATGGCGATCATTCTGACATAGCTAGATTCTCTGTACGATGAGTAGATCAAAAGTTATGCCCGAAAAACACGTTTTAACGCATTTTGCACCTATGTCGGTAATGGATGCACTGTAGGTGCTGCAGTGAGACTCCCTATGCGAGATAAGATCATATCGATAGAGAATTTGATGGCGATCATTCTGACATATCTAGATTCTCTGTACGATGAGTAGATCAAAAGTTATGCCCGAAAAACACGTTTTGACGCATTTTGCACCTATGTCGGTAATGGATGCACTGTAGGTGCTGCAGTGAGACTCCCTATGCGAGATAAGATCATATCGATAGAGAATTTGATGGCGATCATTCTGACATATCTAGATTCTCTGTACGATGAGTAGATCAAAAGTTATGCCCGAAAAACACGTTTTGACGCATTTTGCACGGTATACGGTAATGGATGCACTGCAGGTGCTCCAGTGAGACTCCCTATGCGAGGTAAGATCATATCGATAGAGAATTTGATGGCGATCATTCTGGCATAGCTAGATTCTCTGTACGATGAGTAGATCAAAAGTTATGCCCGAAAAACACGTTTTAACGCATTTTGCACCTATGTCGGTAGTGGATGCACTGTAGGTGCTGCAGTGAGACTCCCTATGCGAGATAAGATCATATCGATAGAGAATTTGATGGCGATCATTCTGGCATAGCTAGATTCTCTGTACGATGAGTAGATCAAAAGTCATGCCCGAAAAACACGTTTTAACGCATTTTGCACCTATGTCGGTAGTGGATGCACTGTAGGTGCTGCAGTGAGACTCCCTATGCGAGATAAGATCATATCGATAGAGAATTTGATGGCGATCATTCTGGCATAGCTAGATTCTCTGTACGATGAGTAGATCAAAAGTTATGCCCGAAAAACACGTTTTAACGCATTTTGCACCCATGTCGGTAGTGGATGCACTGTAGGTGCTCCAGTGAGACTCCCTATGCGAGATAAGATCATATCGATAGAGAATTTGATGGCGATCATTCTGGCATAGCTAGATTCTCTGTACGATGAGTAGATCAAAAGTTATGCCCGAAAAACACGTTTTAACGCATTTTGCACCTATGTCGGTAATGGATGCACTGTAGGTGCTGCAGTGAGACTCCCTATGCGAGATAAGATCATATCGATAGAGAATTTGATGGCGATCATTCTGGCATAGCTAGATTCTCTGTACGATGAGTAGATCAAAAGTCATGCCCGAAAAACACGTTTTAACGCATTTTGCACCTATGTCGGTAGTGGATGCACTGTAGGTGCTGCAGTGAGACTCCCTATGCGAGATAAGATCATATCGATAGAGAATTTGATGGCGATCATTCTGACATATCTAGATTCTCTGTACGATGAGTAGATCAAAAGTTATGCCCGAAAAACACGTTTTGACGCATTTTGCACGGTATACGGTAATGGATGCACTGCAGGTGCTCCAGTGAGACTCCCTATGCGAGGTAAGATCATATCGATAGAGAATTTGATGGCGATCATTCTGGCATAGCTAGATTCTCTGTACGATGAGTAGATCAAAAGTTATGCCCGAAAAACACGTTTTAACGCATTTTGCACCTATGTCGGTAGTGGATGCACTGTAGGTGCTGCAGTGAGACTCCCTATGCGAGATAAGATCATATCGATAGAGAATTTGATGGCGATCATTCTGGCATAGCTAGATTCTCTGTACGATGAGTAGATCAAAAGTTATGCCCGAAAAACACGTTTTAACGCATTTTGCACCTATGTCGGTAGTGGATGCACTGTAGGTGCTGCAGTGAGACTCCCTATGCGAGATAAGATCATATCGATAGAGAATTTGATGGCGATCATTCTGGCATAGCTAGATTCTCTGTACGATGAGTAGATCAAAAGTCATGCCCGAAAAACACGTTTTAACGCATTTTGCACCTATGTCGGTAGTGGATGCACTGTAGGTGCTGCAGTGAGACTCCCTATGCGAGATAAGATCATATCGATAGAGAATTTGATGGCGATCATTCTGGCATAGCTAGATTCTCTGTACGATGAGTAGATCAAAAGTCATGCCCGAAAAACACGTTTTGACGCATTTTGCACGGTATACGGTAATGGATGCACTGCAGGTGCTCCAGTGAGACTCCCTATGCGAGGTAAGATCATATCGATAGAGAATTTGATGGCGATCATTCTGGCATAGCTAGATTCTCTGTACGATGAGTAGATCAAAAGTCATGCCCGAAAAACACGTTTTAACGCATTTTGCACCTATGTCGGTAGTGGATGCACTGTAGGTGCTGCAGTGAGACTCCCTATGCGAGATAAGATCATATCGATAGAGAATTTGATGGCGATCATTCTGACATATCTAGATTCTCTGTACGATGAGTAGATCAAAAGTTATGCCCGAAAAACACGTTTTGACGCATTTTGCACGGTATACGGTAATGGATGCACTGCAGGTGCTCCAGTGAGACTCCCTATGCGAGGTAAGATCATATCGATAGAGAATTTGATGGCGATCATTCTGGCATAGCTAGATTCTCTGTACGATGAGTAGATCAAAAGTTATGCCCGAAAAACACGTTTTAACGCATTTTGCACCTATGTCGGTAGTGGATGCACTGTAGGTGCTGCAGTGAGACTCCCTATGCGAGATAAGATCATATCGATAGAGAATTTGATGGCGATCATTCTGGCATAGCTAGATTCTCTGTACGATGAGTAGATCAAAAGTTATGCCCGAAAAACACGTTTTAACGCATTTTGCACCTATGTCGGTAGTGGATGCACTGTAGGTGCTGCAGTGAGACTCCCTATGCGAGATAAGATCATATCGATAGAGAATTTGATGGCGATCATTCTGGCATAGCTAGATTCTCTGTACGATGAGTAGATCAAAAGTCATGCCCGAAAAACACGTTTTAACGCATTTTGCACCTATGTCGGTAGTGGATGCACTGTAGGTGCTGCAGTGAGACTCCCTATGCGAGATAAGATCATATCGATAGAGAATTTGATGGCGATCATTCTGACATAGCTAGATTCTCTGTACGATGAGTAGATCAAAAGTTATGCCCGAAAAACACGTTTTAACGCATTTTGCACCTATGTCGGTAGTGGATGCACTGTAGGTGCTCCAGTGAGACTCCCTATGCGAGATAAGATCATATCGATAGAGAATTTGATGGCGATCATTCTGGCATAGCTAGATTCTCTGTACGATGAGTAGATCAAAAGTTATGCCCGAAAAACACGTTTTAACGCATTTTGCACCTATGTCGGTAGTGGATGCACTGTAGGTGCTGCAGTGAGACTCCCTATGCGAGATAAGATCATATCGATAGAGAATTTGATGGCGATCATTCTGGCATAGCTAGATTCTCTGTACGATGAGTAGATCAAAAGTTATGCCCGAAAAACACGTTTTAACGCATTTTGCACCTATGTCGGTAGTGGATGCACTGTAGGTGCTGCAGTGAGACTCCCTATGCGAGATAAGATCATATCGATAGAGAATTTGATGGCGATCATTCTGGCATAGCTAGATTCTCTGTACGATGAGTAGATCAAAAGTCATGCCCGAAAAACACGTTTTAACGCATTTTGCACCTATGTCGGTAGTGGATGCACTGTAGGTGCTGCAGTGAGACTCCCTATGCGAGATAAGATCATATCGATAGAGAATTTGATGGCGATCATTCTGACATAGCTAGATTCTCTGTACGATGAGTAGATCAAAAGTTATGCCCGAAAAACACGTTTTAACGCATTTTGCACCTATGTCGGTAGTGGATGCACTGTAGGTGCTCCAGTGAGACTCCCTATGCGAGATAAGATCATATCGATAGAGAATTTGATGGCGATCATTCTGGCATAGCTAGATTCTCTGTACGATGAGTAGATCAAAAGTTATGCCCGAAAAACACGTTTTAACGCATTTTGCACCCATGTCGGTAGTGGATGCACTGTAGGTGCTCCAGTGAGACTCCCTATGCGAGATAAGATCATATCGATAGAGAATTTGATGGCGATCATTCTGGCATAGCTAGATTCTCTGTACGATGAGTAGATCAAAAGTTATGCCCGAAAAACACGTTTTAACGCATTTTGCACCTATGTCGGTAATGGATGCACTGTAGGTGCTGCAGTGAGACTCCCTATGCGAGATAAGATCATATCGATAGAGAATTTGATGGCGATCATTCTGGCATAGCTAGATTCTCTGTACGATGAGTAGATCAAAAGTTATGCCCGAAAAACACGTTTTGACGCATTTTGCACGGTATACGGTAATGGATGCACTGCAGGTGCTCCAGTGAGACTCCCTATGCGAGGTAAGATCATATCGATAGAGAATTTGATGACGATCATTCTGACATATCTAGATTCTCTGTACGATGAGTAGATCAAAAGTTATGCCCGAAAAACACGTTTTGACGCATTTTGCACCTATGTCGGTAATGGATGCACTGTAGGTGCTGCAGTGAGACTCCCTATGCGAGATAAGATCATATCGATAGAGAATTTGATGGCGATCATTCTGGCATAGCTAGATTCTCTGTACGATGAGTAGATCAAAAGTTATGCCCGAAAAACACGTTTTGACGCATTTTGCACCTATGTCGGTAATGGATGCACTGTAGGTGCTGCAGTGAGACTCCCTATGCGAGATAAGATCATATCGATAGAGAATTTGATGGCGATCATTCTGACATATCTATATTCTCTGTACGATGAGTAGATCAAAAGTTATGCCCGAAAAACACGTTTTGACGCATTTTGCACCTATGTCGGTAATGGATGCACTGTAGGTGCTGCAGTGAGACTCCCTATGCGAGATAAGATCATATCGATAGAGAATTTGATGGCGATCATTCTGACATATCTAGATTCTCTGTACGATGAGTAGATCAAAAGTTATGCCCGAAAAACACGTTTTGACGCATTTTGCACCTATGTCGGTAATGGATGCACTGTAGGTGCTCCAGTGAGACTCCCTATGCGAGATAAGATCATATCGATAGAGAATTTGATGGCGATCATTCTGGCATAGCTAGATTCTCTGTACGATGAGTAGATCAAAAGTTATGCCCGAAAAACACGTTTTAACGCATTTTGCACCTATGTCGGTAGTGGATGCACTGTAGGTGCTGCAGTGAGACTCCCTATGCGAGATAAGATCATATCGATAGAGAATTTGATGGCGATCATTCTGACATATCTAGATTCTCTGTACGATGAGTAGATCAAAAGTTATGCCCGAAAAACACGTTTTGACGCATTTTGCACCTATGTCGGTAATGGATGCACTGTAGGTGCTCCAGTGAGACTCCCTATGCGAGATAAGATCATATCGATAGAGAATTTGATGGCGATCATTCTGGCATAGCTAGATTCTCTGTACGATGAGTAGATCAAAAGTTATGCCCGAAAAACACGTTTTAACGCATTTTGCACCTATGTCGGTAGTGGATGCACTGTAGGTGCTGCAGTGAGACTCCCTATGCGAGATAAGATCATATCGATAGAGAATTTGATGGCGATCATTCTGGCATAGCTAGATTCTCTGTACGATGAGTAGATCAAAAGTTATGCCCGAAAAACACGTTTTAACGCATTTTGCACCTATGTCGGTAGTGGATGCACTGTAGGTGCTGCAGTGAGACTCCCTATGCGAGATAAGATCATATCGATAGAGAATTTGATGGCGATCATTCTGGCATAGCTAGATTCTCTGTACGATGAGTAGATCAAAAGTCATGCCCGAAAAACACGTTTTAACGCATTTTGCACCTATGTCGGTAGTGGATGCACTGTAGGTGCTGCAGTGAGACTCCCTATGCGAGATAAGATCATATCGATAGAGAATTTGATGGCGATCATTCTGGCATAGCTAGATTCTCTGTACGATGAGTAGATCAAAAGTTATGCCCGAAAAACACGTTTTAACGCATTTTGCACCTATGTCGGTAGTGGATGCACTGTAGGTGCTGCAGTGAGACTCCCTATGCGAGATAAGATCATATCGATAGAGAATTTGATGGCGATCATTCTGGCATAGCTAGATTCTCTGTACGATGAGTAGATCAAAAGTTATGCCCGAAAAACACGTTTTAACGCATTTTGCACCTATGTCGGTAGTGGATGCACTGTAGGTGCTGCAGTGAGACTCCCTATGCGAGATAAGATCATATCGATAGAGAATTTGATGGCGATCATTCTGACATATCTAGATTCTCTGTACGATGAGTAGATCAAAAGTTATGCCCGAAAAACACGTTTTGACGCATTTTGCACCTATGTCGGTAATGGATGCACTGTAGGTGCTCCAGTGAGACTCCCTATGCGAGATAAGATCATATCGATAGAGAATTTGATGGCGATCATTCTGGCATAGCTAGATTCTCTGTACGATGAGTAGATCAAAAGTTATGCCCGAAAAACACGTTTTAACGCATTTTGCACCTATGTCGGTAGTGGATGCACTGTAGGTGCTGCAGTGAGACTCCCTATGCGAGATAAGATCATATCGATAGAGAATTTGATGGCGATCATTCTGGCATAGCTAGATTCTCTGTACGATGAGTAGATCAAAAGTTATGCCCGAAAAACACGTTTTAACGCATTTTGCACCTATGTCGGTAGTGGATGCACTGTAGGTGCTGCAGTGAGACTCCCTATGCGAGATAAGATCATATCGATAGAGAATTTGATGGCGATCATTCTGGCATAGCTAGATTCTCTGTACGATGAGTAGATCAAAAGTCATGCCCGAAAAACACGTTTTAACGCATTTTGCACCTATGTCGGTAGTGGATGCACTGTAGGTGCTGCAGTGAGACTCCCTATGCGAGATAAGATCATATCGATAGAGAATTTGATGGCGATCATTCTGGCATAGCTAGATTCTCTGTACGATGAGTAGATCAAAAGTTATGCCCGAAAAACACGTTTTAACGCATTTTGCACCTATGTCGGTAGTGGATGCACTGTAGGTGCTGCAGTGAGACTCCCTATGCGAGATAAGATCATATCGATAGAGAATTTGATGGCGATCATTCTGGCATAGCTAGATTCTCTGTACGATGAGTAGATCAAAAGTTATGCCCGAAAAACACGTTTTAACGCATTTTGCACCTATGTCGGTAGTGGATGCACTGTAGGTGCTGCAGTGAGACTCCCTATGCGAGATAAGATCATATCGATAGAGAATTTGATGGCGATCATTCTGGCATAGCTAGATTCTCTGTACGATGAGTAGATCAAAAGTCATGCCCGAAAAACACGTTTTAACGCATTTTGCACCTATGTCGGTAGTGGATGCACTGTAGGTGCTGCAGTGAGACTCCCTATGCGAGATAAGATCATATCGATAGAGAATTTGATGGCGATCATTCTGGCATAGCTAGATTCTCTGTACGATGAGTAGATCAAAAGTTATGCCCGAAAAACACGTTTTAACGCATTTTGCACCCATGTCGGTAGTGGATGCACTGTAGGTGCTCCAGTGAGACTCCCTATGCGAGATAAGATCATATCGATAGAGAATTTGATGGCGATCATTCTGGCATAGCTAGATTCTCTGTACGATGAGTAGATCAAAAGTTATGCCCGAAAAACACGTTTTAACGCATTTTGCACCCATGTCGGTAGTGGATGCACTGTAGGTGCTCCAGTGAGACTCCCTATGCGAGATAAGATCATATCGATAGAGAATTTGATGGCAATCATTCTGACATATCTAGAATCTCTGTACGATGAGTAGATCAAAAGTTATGCCCGAAAAACACGTTTTGACGCATTTTGCACGGTATACGGTAATGGATGCACTGCAGGTGCTCCAGTGAGACTCCCTATGCGAGATAAGATCATATCGATAGAGAATTTGATGACGATCATTCTGACATATCTATATTCTCTGTACGATGAGTAGATCAAAAGTTATGCCCGAAAAACACGTTTTGACGCATTTTGCACCTATGTCGGTAATGGATGCACTGTAGGTGCTGCAGTGAGACTCCCTATGCGAGATAAGATCATATCGATAGAGAATTTGATGGCGATCATTCTGACATATCTAGATTCTCTGTACGATGAGAAGATCAAAAGTTATGCCCGAAAAACACGTTTTGACGCATTTTGCACGGTATACGGTAATGGATGCACTGCAGGTGCTCCAGTGAGACTCCCTATGCGAGATAAGATCATATCGATAGAGAATTTGATGACGATCATTCTGACATATCTAGATTCTCTGTACGATGAGTAGATCAAAAGTTATGCCCGAAAAACACGTTTTGACGCATTTTGCACCTATGTCGGTAATGGATGCACTGTAGGTGCTGCAGTGAGACTCCCTATGCGAGATAAGATCATATCGATAGAGAATTTGATGGCGATCATTCTGGCATAGCTAGATTCTCTGTACGATGAGTAGATCAAAAGTTATGCCCGAAAAACACGTTTTAACGCATTTTGCACCTATGTCGGTAGTGGATGCACTGTAGGTGCTGCAGTGAGACTCCCTATGCGAGATAAGATCATATCGATAGAGAATTTGATGGCGATCATTCTGGCATAGCTAGATTCTCTGTACGATGAGTAGATCAAAAGTCATGCCCGAAAAACACGTTTTAACGCATTTTGCACCTATGTCGGTAGTGGATGCACTGTAGGTGCTGCAGTGAGACTCCCTATGCGAGATAAGATCATATCGATAGAGAATTTGATGGCGATCATTCTGACATATCTAGATTCTCTGTAAGATGAGTAGATCAAAAGTTATGCCCGAAAAACACGTTTTGACGCATTTTGCACCTATGTCGGTAATGGATGCACTGTAGGTGCTCCAGTGAGACTCCCTATGCGAGATAAGATCATATCGATAGAGAATTTGATGGCAATCATTCTGACATATCTAGAATCTCTGTACGATGAGTAGATCAAAAGTTATGCCCGAAAAACACGTTTTGACGCATTTTGCACGGTATACGGTAATGGATGCACTGCAGGTGCTCCAGTGAGACTCCCTATGCGAGATAAGATCATATCGATAGAGAATTTGATGACGATCATTCTGACATATCTATATTCTCTGTACGATGAGTAGATCAAAAGTTATGCCCGAAAAACACGTTTTGACGCATTTTGCACCTATGTCGGTAATGGATGCACTGTAGGTGCTGCAGTGAGACTCCCTATGCGAGATAAGATCATATCGATAGAGAATTTGATGGCGATCATTCTGACATATCTAGATTCTCTGTACGATGAGAAGATCAAAAGTTATGCCCGAAAAACACGTTTTGACGCATTTTGCACGGTATACGGTAATGGATGCACTGCAGGTGCTCCAGTGAGACTCCCTATGCGAGATAAGATCATATCGATAGAGAATTTGATGACGATCATTCTGACATATCTAGATTCTCTGTACGATGAGTAGATCAAAAGTTATGCCCGAAAAACACGTTTTGACGCATTTTGCACCTATGTCGGTAATGGATGCACTGTAGGTGCTGCAGTGAGACTCCCTATGCGAGATAAGATCATATCGATAGAGAATTTGATGGCGATCATTCTGGCATAGCTAGATTCTCTGTACGATGAGTAGATCAAAAGTCATGCCCGAAAAACACGTTTTAACGCATTTTGCACCTATGTCGGTAGTGGATGCACTGTAGGTGCTGCAGTGAGACTCCCTATGCGAGATAAGATCATATCGATAGAGAATTTGATGGCGATCATTCTGGCATAGCTAGATTCTCTGTACGATGAGTAGATCAAAAGTCATGCCCGAAAAACACGTTTTAACGCATTTTGCACCTATGTCGGTAGTGGATGCACTGTAGGTGCTGCAGTGAGACTCCCTATGCGAGATAAGATCATATCGATAGAGAATTTGATGGCGATCATTCTGGCATAGCTAGATTCTCTGTACGATGAGTAGATCAAAAGTTATGCCCGAAAAACACGTTTTAACGCATTTTGCACCCATGTCGGTAGTGGATGCACTGTAGGTGCTCCAGTGAGACTCCCTATGCGAGATAAGATCATATCGATAGAGAATTTGATGGCGATCATTCTGGCATAGCTAGATTCTCTGTACGATGAGTAGATCAAAAGTTATGCCCGAAAAACACGTTTTAACGCATTTTGCACCCATGTCGGTAGTGGATGCACTGTAGGTGCTCCAGTGAGACTCCCTATGCGAGATAAGATCATATCGATAGAGAATTTGATGGCAATCATTCTGACATATCTAGAATCTCTGTACGATGAGTAGATCAAAAGTTATGCCCGAAAAACACGTTTTGACGCATTTTGCACGGTATACGGTAATGGATGCACTGCAGGTGCTCCAGTGAGACTCCCTATGCGAGATAAGATCATATCGATAGAGAATTTGATGACGATCATTCTGACATATCTATATTCTCTGTACGATGAGTAGATCAAAAGTTATGCCCGAAAAACACGTTTTGACGCATTTTGCACCTATGTCGGTAATGGATGCACTGTAGGTGCTGCAGTGAGACTCCCTATGCGAGATAAGATCATATCGATAGAGAATTTGATGGCGATCATTCTGACATATCTAGATTCTCTGTACGATGAGAAGATCAAAAGTTATGCCCGAAAAACACGTTTTGACGCATTTTGCACGGTATACGGTAATGGATGCACTGCAGGTGCTCCAGTGAGACTCCCTATGCGAGATAAGATCATATCGATAGAGAATTTGATGACGATCATTCTGACATATCTAGATTCTCTGTACGATGAGTAGATCAAAAGTTATGCCCGAAAAACACGTTTTGACGCATTTTGCACCTATGTCGGTAATGGATGCACTGTAGGTGCTGCAGTGAGACTCCCTATGCGAGATAAGATCATATCGATAGAGAATTTGATGGCGATCATTCTGGCATAGCTAGATTCTCTGTACGATGAGTAGATCAAAAGTTATGCCCGAAAAACACGTTTTAACGCATTTTGCACCTATGTCGGTAGTGGATGCACTGTAGGTGCTGCAGTGAGACTCCCTATGCGAGATAAGATCATATCGATAGAGAATTTGATGGCGATCATTCTGGCATAGCTAGATTCTCTGTACGATGAGTAGATCAAAAGTCATGCCCGAAAAACACGTTTTAACGCATTTTGCACCTATGTCGGTAGTGGATGCACTGTAGGTGCTGCAGTGAGACTCCCTATGCGAGATAAGATCATATCGATAGAGAATTTGATGGCGATCATTCTGACATATCTAGATTCTCTGTACGATGAGTAGATCAAAAGTTATGCCCGAAAAACACGTTTTGACGCATTTTGCACCTATGTCGGTAATGGATGCACTGTAGGTGCTCCAGTGAGACTCCCTATGCGAGATAAGATCATATCGATAGAGAATTTGATGGCAATCATTCTGACATATCTAGAATCTCTGTACGATGAGTAGATCAAAAGTTATGCCCGAAAAACACGTTTTGACGCATTTTGCACGGTATACGGTAATGGATGCACTGCAGGTGCTCCAGTGAGACTCCCTATGCGAGATAAGATCATATCGATAGAGAATTTGATGGCGATCATTCTGACATATCTAGATTCTCTGTACGATGAGAAGATCAAAAGTTATGCCCGAAAAACACGTTTTGACGCATTTTGCACCTATGTCGGTAATGGATGCACTGTAGGTGCTCCAGTGAGACTCCCTATGCGAGATAAGATCATATCGATAGAGAATTTGATGGCAATCATTCTGACATATCTATATTCTCTGTACGATGAGTAGATCAAAAGTTATGCCCGAAAAACACGTTTTGACGCATTTTGCACCTATGTCGGTAATGGATGCACTGTAGGTGCTGCAGTGAGACTCCCTATGCGAGATAAGATCATATCGATAGAGAATTTGATGGCGATCATTCTGACATATCTAGATTCTCTGTACGATGAGAAGATCAAAAGTTATGCCCGAAAAACACGTTTTGACGCATTTTGCACGGTATACGGTAATGGATGCACTGCAGGTGCTCCAGTGAGACTCCCTATGCGAGATAAGATCATATCGATAGAGAATTTGATGACGATCATTCTGACATATCTAGATTCTCTGTACGATGAGTAGATCAAAAGTTATGCCCGAAAAACACGTTTTGACGCATTTTGCACCTATGTCGGTAATGGATGCACTGTAGGTGCTGCAGTGAGACTCCCTATGCGAGATAAGATCATATCGATAGAGAATTTGATGGCGATCATTCTGGCATAGCTAGATTCTCTGTACGATGAGTAGATCAAAAGTTATGCCCGAAAAACACGTTTTAACGCATTTTGCACCTATGTCGGTAGTGGATGCACTGTAGGTGCTGCAGTGAGACTCCCTATGCGAGATAAGATCATATCGATAGAGAATTTGATGGCGATCATTCTGGCATAGCTAGATTCTCTGTACGATGAGTAGATCAAAAGTCATGCCCGAAAAACACGTTTTAACGCATTTTGCACCTATGTCGGTAGTGGATGCACTGTAGGTGCTGCAGTGAGACTCCCTATGCGAGATAAGATCATATCGATAGAGAATTTGATGGCGATCATTCTGACATATCTAGATTCTCTGTACGATGAGTAGATCAAAAGTTATGCCCGAAAAACACGTTTTGACGCATTTTGCACCTATGTCGGTAATGGATGCACTGTAGGTGCTCCAGTGAGACTCCCTATGCGAGATAAGATCATATCGATAGAGAATTTGATGGCAATCATTCTGACATATCTAGAATCTCTGTACGATGAGTAGATCAAAAGTTATGCCCGAAAAACACGTTTTGACGCATTTTGCACGGTATACGGTAATGGATGCACTGCAGGTGCTCCAGTGAGACTCCCTATGCGAGATAAGATCATATCGATAGAGAATTTGATGACGATCATTCTGACATATCTATATTCTCTGTACGATGAGTAGATCAAAAGTTATGCCCGAAAAACACGTTTTGACGCATTTTGCACCTATGTCGGTAATGGATGCACTGTAGGTGCTGCAGTGAGACTCCCTATGCGAGATAAGATCACATCGATAGAGAATTTGATGGCGATCATTCTGACATATCTAGATTCTCTGTACGATGAGTAGATCAAAAGTTATGCCCGAAAAACACGTTTTGACGCATTTTGCACGGTATACGGTAATGGATGCACTGCAGGTGCTCCAGTGAGACTCCCTATGCGAGGTAAGATCATATCGATAGAGAATTTGATGACGATCATTCTGACATATCTAGATTCTCTGTACGATGAGTAGATCAAAAGTTATGCCCGAAAAACACGTTTTGACGCATTTTGCACCTATGTCGGTAATGGATGCACTGTAGGTGCTGCAGTGAGACTCCCTATGCGAGATAAGATCATATCGATAGAGAATTTGATGGCGATCATTCTGACATATCTAGATTCTCTGTACGATGAGTAGATCAAAAGTTATGCCCGAAAAACACGTTTTAACGCATTTTGCACCTATGTCGGTAGTGGATGCACTGTAGGTGCTGCAGTGAGACTCCCTATGCGAGATAAGATCATATCGATAGAGAATTTGATGACGATCATTCTGACATATCTAGAATCTCTGTACGATGAGTAGATCAAAAGTTATGCCCGAAAAACACGTTTTGACGCATTTTGCACGGTATACGGTAATGGATGCACTGCAGGTGCTCCAGTGAGACTCCCTATGCGAGATAAGATCATATCGATAGAGAATTTGATGGCGATCATTCTGACATATCTAGATTCTCTGTACGATGAGTAGATCAAAAGTTATGCCCGAAAAACACGTTTTGACGCATTTTGCACCTATGTCGGTAATGGATGCACTGTAGGTGCTCCAGTGAGACTCCCTATGCGAGATAAGATCATATCGATAGAGAATTTGATGGCGATCATTCTGACATATCTAGAATCTCTGTACGATGAGTAGATCAAAAGTTATGCCCGAAAAACACGTTTTGACGCATTTTGCACGGTATACGGTAATGGATGCACTGCAGGTGCTCCAGTGAGACTCCCTATGCGAGATAAGATCATATCGATAGAGAATTTGATGACGATCATTCTGACATATCTATATTCTCTGTACGATGAGTAGATCAAAAGTTATGCCCGAAAAACACGTTTTGACGCATTTTGCACCTATGTCGGTAATGGATGCACTGTAGGTGCTGCAGTGAGACTCCCTATGCGAGATAAGATCATATCGATAGAGAATTTGATGGCGATCATTCTGACATATATAGATTCTCTGTACGATGAGTAGATCAAAAGTTATGCCCGAAAAACACGTTTTGACGCATTTTGCACGGTATACGGTAATGGATGCACTGCAGGTGCTCCAGTGAGACTCCCTATGCGAGATAAGATCATATCGATAGAGAATTTGATGGCGATCATTCTGACATATCTAGAATCTCAGTACGATGAGTAGATCAAAAGTTATGCCCGAAAAACACGTTTTGACGCATTTTGCACGGTATACGGTAATGGATGCACTGCAGGTGCTCCAGTGAGACTCCCTATGCAAGATAAGATCATATCGATAGAGAATTTGATGGCGATCATTCTGACATATCTAGATTCTCTGTACGATGAGTAGATCAAAAGTTATGCCCGAAAAACACGTTTTAACGCATTTTGCACCTATGTCGGTAGTGGATGCACTGTAGGTGCTGCAGTGAGACTCCCTATGCGAGATAAGATCATATCGATAGAGAATTTGATGACGATCATTCTGACATATCTATATTCTCTGTACGATGAGTAGATCAAAAGTTATGCCCGAAAAACACGTTTTGACGCATTTTGCACCTATGTCGGTAATGGATGCACTGTAGGTGCTGCAGTGAGACTCCCTATGCGAGATAAGATCACATCGATAGAGAATTTGATGGCGATCATTCTGACATATCTAGAATCTCAGTACGATGAGTAGATCAAAAGTTATGCCCGAAAAACACGTTTTGACGCATTTTGCACGGTATACGGTAATGGATGCACTGCAGGTGCTCCAGTGAGACTCCCTATGCAAGATAAGATCATATCGATAGAGAATTTGATGGCGATCATTCTGACATATCTAGATTCTCTGTACGATGAGTAGATCAAAAGTTATGCCCGAAAAACACGTTTTAACGCATTTTGCACCTATGTCGGTAATGGATGCACTGTAGGTGCTGCAGTGAGACTCCCTATGCGAGATAAGATCATATCGATAGAGAATTTGATGGCGATCATTCTGGCATAGCTAGATTCTCTGTACGATGAGTAGATCAAAAGTTATGCCCGAAAAACACGTTTTAACGCATTTTGCACCTATGTCGGTAATGGATGCACTGTAGGTGCTGCAGTGAGACTCCCTATGCGAGATAAGATCATATCGATAGAGAATTTGATGACGATCATTCTGACATATCTATATTCTCTGTACGATGAGTAGATCAAAAGTTATGCCCGAAAAACACGTTTTGACGCATTTTGCACCTATGTCGGTAATGGATGCACTGTAGGTGCTGCAGTGAGACTCCCTATGCGAGATAAGATCACATCGATAGAGAATTTGATGGCGATCATTCTGACATATCTAGATTCTCTGTACGATGAGTAGATCAAAAGTTATGCCCGAAAAACACGTTTTGACGCATTTTGCACGGTATACGGTAATGGATGCACTGCAGGTGCTCCAGTGAGACTCCCTATGCGAGGTAAGATCATATCGATAGAGAATTTGATGACGATCATTCTGACATATCTAGATTCTCTGTACGATGAGTAGATCAAAAGTTATGCCCGAAAAACACGTTTTGACGCATTTTGCACCTATGTCGGTAATGGATGCACTGTAGGTGCTGCAGTGAGACTCCCTATGCGAGATAAGATCATATCGATAGAGAATTTGATGGCGATCATTCTGGCATAGCTAGATTCTCTGTACGATGAGTAGATCAAAAGTTATGCCCGAAAAACACGTTTTAACGCATTTTGCACCTATGTCGGTAGTGGATGCACTGTAGGTGCTGCAGTGAGACTCCCTATGCGAGATAAGATCATATCGATAGAGAATTTGATGGCGATCATTCTGGCATAGCTAGATTCTCTGTACGATGAGTAGATCAAAAGTCATGCCCGAAAAACACGTTTTGACGCATTTTGCACCTATGTCGGTAGTGGATGCACTGTAGGTGCTGCAGTGAGACTCCCTATGCGAGATAAGATCATATCGATAGAGAATTTGATGGCGATCATTCTGACATATCTAGATTCTCTGTACGATGAGTAGATCAAAAGTTATGCCCGAAAAACACGTTTTGACGCATTTTGCACCTATGTCGGTAATGGATGCACTGCAGGTGCTCCAGTGAGACTCCCTATGCGAGATAAGATCATATCGATAGAGAATTTGATGGCGATCATTCTGACATATCTAGAATCTCAGTACGATGAGTAGATCAAAAGTTATGCCCGAAAAACACGTTTTGACGCATTTTGCACGGTATACGGTAATGGATGCACTGCAGGTGCTCCAGTGAGACTCCCTATGCAAGATAAGATCATATCGATAGAGAATTTGATGGCGATCATTCTGACATATCTAGATTCTCTGTACGATGAGTAGATCAAAAGTTATGCCCGAAAAACACGTTTTAACGCATTTTGCACCTATGTCGGTAGTGGATGCACTGTAGGTGCTGCAGTGAGACTCCCTATGCGAGATAAGATCATATCGATAGAGAATTTGATGACGATCATTCTGACATATCTATATTCTCTGTACGATGAGTAGATCAAAAGTTATGCCCGAAAAACACGTTTTAACGCATTTTGCACCTATGTCGGTAGTGGATGCACTGTAGGTGCTGCAGTGAGACTCCCTATGCGAGATAAGATCATATCGATAGAGAATTTGATGGCGATCATTCTGGCATAGCTAGATTCTCTGTACGATGAGTAGATCAAAAGTCATGCCCGAAAAACACGTTTTGACGCATTTTGCACCTATGTCGGTAGTGGATGCACTGTAGGTGCTGCAGTGAGACTCCCTATGCGAGATAAGATCATATCGATAGAGAATTTGATGGCGATCATTCTGACATATCTAGATTCTCTGTACGATGAGTAGATCAAAAGTTATGCCCGAAAAACACGTTTTAACGCATTTTGCACCTATGTCGGTAGTGGATGCACTGTAGGTGCTGCAGTGAGACTCCCTATGCGAGATAAGATCATATCGATAGAGAATTTGATGGCGATCATTCTGACATATCTAGATTCTCTGTACGATGAGTAGATCAAAAGTTATGCCCGAAAAACACGTTTTAACGCATTTTGCACCTATGTCGGTAGTGGATGCACTGTAGGTGCTGCAGTGAGACTCCCTATGCGAGATAAGATCATATCGATAGAGAATTTGATGGCGATCATTCTGACATATCTAGATTCTCTGTACGATGAGTAGATCAAAAGTTATGCCCGAAAAACACGTTTTAACGCATTTTGCACCTATGTCGGTAGTGGATGCACTGTAGGTGCTGCAGTGAGACTCCCTATGCGAGATAAGATCATATCGATAGAGAATTTGATGGCGATCATTCTGGCATAGCTAGATTCTCTGTACGATGAGTAGATCAAAAGTCATGCCCGAAAAACACGTTTTGACGCATTTTGCACCTATGTCGGTAGTGGATGCACTGTAGGTGCTGCAGTGAGACTCCCTATGCGAGATAAGATCACATCGATAGAGAATTTGATGGCGATCATTCTGACATATCTAGATTCTCTGTACGATGAGTAGATCAAAAGTTATGCCCGAAAAACACGTTTTGACGCATTTTGCACGGTATACGGTAATGGATGCACTGCAGGTGCTCCAGTGAGACTCCCTATGCGAGATAAGATCATATCGATAGAGAATTTGATGGCGATCATTCTGACATATCTAGAATCTCAGTACGATGAGTAGATCAAAAGTTATGCCCGAAAAACACGTTTTGACGCATTTTGCACGGTATACGGTAATGGATGCACTGCAGGTGCTCCAGTGAGACTCCCTATGCAAGATAAGATCATATCGATAGAGAATTTGATGGCGATCATTCTGACATATCTAGATTCTCTGTACGATGAGTAGATCAAAAGTTATGCCCGAAAAACACGTTTTAACGCATTTTGCACCTATGTCGGTAGTGGATGCACTGTAGGTGCTGCAGTGAGACTCCCTATGCGAGATAAGATCATATCGATAGAGAATTTGATGACGATCATTCTGACATATCTATATTCTCTGTACGATGAGTAGATCAAAAGTTATGCCCGAAAAACACGTTTTGACGCATTTTGCACGGTATACGGTAATGGATGCACTGCAGGTGCTCCAGTGAGACTCCCTATGCGAGGTAAGATCATATCGATAGAGAATTTGATGGCGATCATTCTGACATATCTAGAATCTCAGTACGATGAGTAGATCAAAAGTTATGCCCGAAAAACACGTTTTGACGCATTTTGCACGGTATACGGTAATGGATGCACTGCAGGTGCTCCAGTGAGACTCCCTATGCAAGATAAGATCATATCGATAGAGAATTTGATGGCGATCATTCTGACATATCTAGATTCTCTGTACGATGAGTAGATCAAAAGTTATGCCCGAAAAACACGTTTTGACGCATTTTGCACCTATGTCGGTAATGGATGCACTGTAGGTGCTGCAGTGAGACTCCCTATGCGAGATAAGATCATATCGATAGAGAATTTGATGGCGATCATTCTGGCATAGCTAGATTCTCTGTACGATGAGTAGATCAAAAGTTATGCCCGAAAAACACGTTTTAACGCATTTTGCACCTATGTCGGTAGTGGATGCACTGTAGGTGCTGCAGTGAGACTCCCTATGCGAGATAAGATCATATCGATAGAGAATTTGATGACGATCATTCTGGCATAGCTAGATTCTCTGTACGATGAGTAGATCAAAAGTCATGCCCGAAAAACACGTTTTGACGCATTTTGCACCTATGTCGGTAGTGGATGCACTGTAGGTGCTGCAGTGAGACTCCCTATGCGAGATAAGATCATATCGATAGAGAATTTGATGGCGATCATTCTGACATATCTAGATTCTCTGTACGATGAGTAGATCAAAAGTTATGCCCGAAAAACACGTTTTAACGCATTTTGCACCTATGTCGGTAGTGGATGCACTGTAGGTGCTGCAGTGAGACTCCCTATGCGAGATAAGATCATATCGATAGAGAATTTGATGGCGATCATTCTGACATATCTAGATTCTCTGTACGATGAGTAGATCAAAAGTTATGCCCGAAAAACACGTTTTAACGCATTTTGCACCTATGTCGGTAGTGGATGCACTGTAGGTGCTGCAGTGAGACTCCCTATGCGAGATAAGATCATATCGATAGAGAATTTGATGGCGATCATTCTGACATATCTAGATTCTCTGTACGATGAGTAGATCAAAAGTTATGCCCGAAAAACACGTTTTAACGCATTTTGCACCTATGTCGGTAGTGGATGCACTGTAGGTGCTGCAGTGAGACTCCCTATGCGAGATAAGATCATATCGATAGAGAATTTGATGGCGATCATTCTGGCATAGCTAGATTCTCTGTACGATGAGTAGATCAAAAGTCATGCCCGAAAAACACGTTTTGACGCATTTTGCACCTATGTCGGTAGTGGATGCACTGTAGGTGCTGCAGTGAGACTCCCTATGCGAGATAAGATCACATCGATAGAGAATTTGATGGCGATCATTCTGACATATCTAGATTCTCTGTACGATGAGTAGATCAAAAGTTATGCCCGAAAAACACGTTTTGACGCATTTTGCACGGTATACGGTAATGGATGCACTGCAGGTGCTCCAGTGAGACTCCCTATGCGAGATAAGATCATATCGATAGAGAATTTGATGGCGATCATTCTGACATATCTAGAATCTCAGTACGATGAGTAGATCAAAAGTTATGCCCGAAAAACACGTTTTGACGCATTTTGCACGGTATACGGTAATGGATGCACTGCAGGTGCTCCAGTGAGACTCCCTATGCAAGATAAGATCATATCGATAGAGAATTTGATGGCGATCATTCTGACATATCTAGATTCTCTGTACGATGAGTAGATCAAAAGTTATGCCCGAAAAACACGTTTTAACGCATTTTGCACCTATGTCGGTAGTGGATGCACTGTAGGTGCTGCAGTGAGACTCCCTATGCGAGATAAGATCATATCGATAGAGAATTTGATGACGATCATTCTGACATATCTATATTCTCTGTACGATGAGTAGATCAAAAGTTATGCCCGAAAAACACGTTTTGACGCATTTTGCACGGTATACGGTAATGGATGCACTGCAGGTGCTCCAGTGAGACTCCCTATGCGAGGTAAGATCATATCGATAGAGAATTTGATGGCGATCATTCTGACATATCTAGAATCTCAGTACGATGAGTAGATCAAAAGTTATGCCCGAAAAACACGTTTTGACGCATTTTGCACGGTATACGGTAATGGATGCACTGCAGGTGCTCCAGTGAGACTCCCTATGCAAGATAAGATCATATCGATAGAGAATTTGATGGCGATCATTCTGACATATCTAGATTCTCTGTACGATGAGTAGATCAAAAGTTATGCCCGAAAAACACGTTTTGACGCATTTTGCACCTATGTCGGTAATGGATGCACTGTAGGTGCTGCAGTGAGACTCCCTATGCGAGATAAGATCATATCGATAGAGAATTTGATGGCGATCATTCTGGCATAGCTAGATTCTCTGTACGATGAGTAGATCAAAAGTTATGCCCGAAAAACACGTTTTAACGCATTTTGCACCTATGTCGGTAGTGGATGCACTGTAGGTGCTGCAGTGAGACTCCCTATGCGAGATAAGATCATATCGATAGAGAATTTGATGGCGATCATTCTGGCATAGCTAGATTCTCTGTACGATGAGTAGATCAAAAGTCATGCCCGAAAAACACGTTTTGACGCATTTTGCACCTATGTCGGTAGTGGATGCACTGTAGGTGCTGCAGTGAGACTCCCTATGCGAGATAAGATCATATCGATAGAGAATTTGATGGCGATCATTCTGACATATCTAGATTCTCTGTACGATGAGTAGATCAAAAGTTATGCCCGAAAAACACGTTTTAACGCATTTTGCACCTATGTCGGTAGTGGATGCACTGTAGGTGCTGCAGTGAGACTCCCTATGCGAGATAAGATCATATCGATAGAGAATTTGATGACGATCATTCTGACATATCTATATTCTCTGTACGATGAGTAGATCAAAAGTTATGCCCGAAAAACACGTTTTGACGCATTTTGCACGGTATACGGTAATGGATGCACTGCAGGTGCTCCAGTGAGACTCCCTATGCGAGGTAAGATCATATCGATAGAGAATTTGATGGCGATCATTCTGACATATCTAGAATCTCAGTACGATGAGTAGATCAAAAGTTATGCCCGAAAAACACGTTTTGACGCATTTTGCACGGTATACGGTAATGGATGCACTGCAGGTGCTCCAGTGAGACTCCCTATGCAAGATAAGATCATATCGATAGAGAATTTGATGGCGATCATTCTGACATATCTAGATTCTCTGTACGATGAGTAGATCAAAAGTTATGCCCGAAAAACACGTTTTGACGCATTTTGCACCTATGTCGGTAATGGATGCACTGTAGGTGCTGCAGTGAGACTCCCTATGCGAGATAAGATCATATCGATAGAGAATTTGATGGCGATCATTCTGGCATAGCTAGATTCTCTGTACGATGAGTAGATCAAAAGTTATGCCCGAAAAACACGTTTTAACGCATTTTGCACCTATGTCGGTAGTGGATGCACTGTAGGTGCTGCAGTGAGACTCCCTATGCGAGATAAGATCATATCGATAGAGAATTTGATGACGATCATTCTGACATATCTATATTCTCTGTACGATGAGTAGATCAAAAGTTATGCCCGAAAAACACGTTTTGACGCATTTTGCACGGTATACGGTAATGGATGCACTGCAGGTGCTCCAGTGAGACTCCCTATGCGAGGTAAGATCATATCGATAGAGAATTTGATGGCGATCATTCTGACATATCTAGAATCTCAGTACGATGAGTAGATCAAAAGTTATGCCCGAAAAACACGTTTTGACGCATTTTGCACGGTATACGGTAATGGATGCACTGCAGGTGCTCCAGTGAGACTCCCTATGCAAGATAAGATCATATCGATAGAGAATTTGATGGCGATCATTCTGACATATCTAGATTCTCTGTACGATGAGTAGATCAAAAGTTATGCCCGAAAAACACGTTTTGACGCATTTTGCACCTATGTCGGTAATGGATGCACTGTAGGTGCTGCAGTGAGACTCCCTATGCGAGATAAGATCATATCGATAGAGAATTTGATGGCGATCATTCTGGCATAGCTAGATTCTCTGTACGATGAGTAGATCAAAAGTTATGCCCGAAAAACACGTTTTAACGCATTTTGCACCTATGTCGGTAGTGGATGCACTGTAGGTGCTGCAGTGAGACTCCCTATGCGAGATAAGATCATATCGATAGAGAATTTGATGACGATCATTCTGACATATCTATATTCTCTGTACGATGAGTAGATCAAAAGTTATGCCCGAAAAACACGTTTTAACGCATTTTGCACCTATGTCGGTAGTGGATGCACTGTAGGTGCTGCAGTGAGACTCCCTATGCGAGATAAGATCATATCGATAGAGAATTTGATGGCGATCATTCTGACATATCTAGATTCTCTGTACGATGAGTAGATCAAAAGTTATGCCCGAAAAACACGTTTTAACGCATTTTGCACCTATGTCGGTAGTGGATGCACTGTAGGTGCTGCAGTGAGACTCCCTATGCGACATAAGATCATATCGATAGAGAATTTGATGGCGATCATTCTGACATATCTAGATTCTCTGTACGATGAGTAGATCAAAAGTTATGCCCGAAAAACACGTTTTAACGCATTTTGCACCTATGTCGGTAGTGGATGCACTGTAGGTGCTGCAGTGAGACTCCCTATGCGAGATAAGATCATATCGATAGAGAATTTGATGGCGATCATTCTGACATATCTAGATTCTCTGTACGATGAGTAGATCAAAAGTTATGCCCGAAAAACACGTTTTAACGCATTTTGCACCTATGTCGGTAGTGGATGCACTGTAGGTGCTGCAGTGAGACTCCCTATGCGAGATAAGATCATATCGATAGAGAATTTGATGGCGATCATTCTGGCATAGCTAGATTCTCTGTACGATGAGTAGATCAAAAGTCATGCCCGAAAAACACGTTTTGACGCATTTTGCACCTATGTCGGTAGTGGATGCACTGTAGGTGCTGCAGTGAGACTCCCTATGCGAGATAAGATCACATCGATAGAGAATTTGATGGCGATCATTCTGACATATCTAGATTCTCTGTACGATGAGTAGATCAAAAGTTATGCCCGAAAAACACGTTTTGACGCATTTTGCACGGTATACGGTAATGGATGCACTGCAGGTGCTCCAGTGAGACTCCCTATGCGAGATAAGATCATATCGATAGAGAATTTGATGGCGATCATTCTGACATATCTAGAATCTCAGTACGATGAGTAGATCAAAAGTTATGCCCGAAAAACACGTTTTGACGCATTTTGCACGGTATACGGTAATGGATGCACTGCAGGTGCTCCAGTGAGACTCCCTATGCAAGATAAGATCATATCGATAGAGAATTTGATGGCGATCATTCTGACATATCTAGATTCTCTGTACGATGAGTAGATCAAAAGTTATGCCCGAAAAACACGTTTTAACGCATTTTGCACCTATGTCGGTAGTGGATGCACTGTAGGTGCTGCAGTGAGACTCCCTATGCGAGATAAGATCATATCGATAGAGAATTTGATGACGATCATTCTGACATATCTATATTCTCTGTACGATGAGTAGATCAAAAGTTATGCCCGAAAAACACGTTTTGACGCATTTTGCACGGTATACGGTAATGGATGCACTGCAGGTGCTCCAGTGAGACTCCCTATGCGAGGTAAGATCATATCGATAGAGAATTTGATGGCGATCATTCTGACATATCTAGAATCTCAGTACGGTGAGTAGATCAAAAGTTATGCCCGAAAAACACGTTTTGACGCATTTTGCACGGTATACGGTAATGGATGCACTGCAGGTGCTCCAGTGAGACTCCCTATGCAAGATAAGATCATATCGATAGAGAATTTGATGGCGATCATTCTGACATATCTAGATTCTCTGTACGATGAGTAGATCAAAAGTTATGCCCGAAAAACACGTTTTGACGCATTTTGCACCTATGTCGGTAATGGATGCACTGTAGGTGCTGCAGTGAGACTCCCTATGCGAGATAAGATCATATCGATAGAGAATTTGATGGCGATCATTCTGGCATAGCTAGATTCTCTGTACGATGAGTAGATCAAAAGTTATGCCCGAAAAACACGTTTTAACGCATTTTGCACCTATGTCGGTAGTGGATGCACTGTAGGTGCTGCAGTGAGACTCCCTATGCGAGATAAGATCATATCGATAGAGAATTTGATGACGATCATTCTGACATATCTATATTCTCTGTACGATGAGTAGATCAAAAGTTATGCCCGAAAAACACGTTTTAACGCATTTTGCACCTATGTCGGTAGTGGATGCACTGTAGGTGCTGCAGTGAGACTCCCTATGCGAGATAAGATCATATCGATAGAGAATTTGATGGCGATCATTCTGGCATAGCTAGATTCTCTGTACGATGAGTAGATCAAAAGTCATGCCCGAAAAACACGTTTTGACGCATTTTGCACCTATGTCGGTAGTGGATGCACTGTAGGTGCTGCAGTGAGACTCCCTATGCGAGATAAGATCATATCGATAGAGAATTTGATGGCGATCATTCTGACATATCTAGATTCTCTGTACGATGAGTAGATCAAAAGTTATGCCCGAAAAACACGTTTTAACGCATTTTGCACCTATGTCGGTAGTGGATGCACTGTAGGTGCTGCAGTGAGACTCCCTATGCGACATAAGATCATATCGATAGAGAATTTGATGGCGATCATTCTGACATATCTAGATTCTCTGTACGATGAGTAGATCAAAAGTTATGCCCGAAAAACACGTTTTAACGCATTTTGCACCTATGTCGGTAGTGGATGCACTGTAGGTGCTGCAGTGAGACTCCCTATGCGAGATAAGATCATATCGATAGAGAATTTGATGGCGATCATTCTGACATATCTAGATTCTCTGTACGATGAGTAGATCAAAAGTTATGCCCGAAAAACACGTTTTAACGCATTTTGCACCTATGTCGGTAGTGGATGCACTGTAGGTGCTGCAGTGAGACTCCCTATGCGAGATAAGATCATATCGATAGAGAATTTGATGGCGATCATTCTGGCATAGCTAGATTCTCTGTACGATGAGTAGATCAAAAGTCATGCCCGAAAAACACGTTTTGACGCATTTTGCACCTATGTCGGTAGTGGATGCACTGTAGGTGCTGCAGTGAGACTCCCTATGCGAGATAAGATCACATCGATAGAGAATTTGATGGCGATCATTCTGACATATCTAGATTCTCTGTACGATGAGTAGATCAAAAGTTATGCCCGAAAAACACGTTTTGACGCATTTTGCACGGTATACGGTAATGGATGCACTGCAGGTGCTCCAGTGAGACTCCCTATGCGAGATAAGATCATATCGATAGAGAATTTGATGGCGATCATTCTGACATATCTAGAATCTCAGTACGATGAGTAGATCAAAAGTTATGCCCGAAAAACACGTTTTGACGCATTTTGCACGGTATACGGTAATGGATGCACTGCAGGTGCTCCAGTGAGACTCCCTATGCAAGATAAGATCATATCGATAGAGAATTTGATGGCGATCATTCTGACATATCTAGATTCTCTGTACGATGAGTAGATCAAAAGTTATGCCCGAAAAACACGTTTTAACGCATTTTGCACCTATGTCGGTAGTGGATGCACTGTAGGTGCTGCAGTGAGACTCCCTATGCGAGATAAGATCATATCGATAGAGAATTTGATGACGATCATTCTGACATATCTATATTCTCTGTACGATGAGTAGATCAAAAGTTATGCCCGAAAAACACGTTTTGACGCATTTTGCACGGTATACGGTAATGGATGCACTGCAGGTGCTCCAGTGAGACTCCCTATGCGAGGTAAGATCATATCGATAGAGAATTTGATGGCGATCATTCTGACATATCTAGAATCTCAGTACGATGAGTAGATCAAAAGTTATGCCCGAAAAACACGTTTTGACGCATTTTGCACGGTATACGGTAATGGATGCACTGCAGGTGCTCCAGTGAGACTCCCTATGCAAGATAAGATCATATCGATAGAGAATTTGATGGCGATCATTCTGACATATCTAGATTCTCTGTACGATGAGTAGATCAAAAGTTATGCCCGAAAAACACGTTTTGACGCATTTTGCACCTATGTCGGTAATGGATGCACTGTAGGTGCTGCAGTGAGACTCCCTATGCGAGATAAGATCATATCGATAGAGAATTTGATGGCGATCATTCTGGCATAGCTAGATTCTCTGTACGATGAGTAGATCAAAAGTTATGCCCGAAAAACACGTTTTAACGCATTTTGCACCTATGTCGGTAGTGGATGCACTGTAGGTGCTGCAGTGAGACTCCCTATGCGAGATAAGATCATATCGATAGAGAATTTGATGGCGATCATTCTGGCATAGCTAGATTCTCTGTACGATGAGTAGATCAAAAGTCATGCCCGAAAAACACGTTTTGACGCATTTTGCACCTATGTCGGTAGTGGATGCACTGTAGGTGCTGCAGTGAGACTCCCTATGCGAGATAAGATCATATCGATAGAGAATTTGATGGCGATCATTCTGACATATCTAGATTCTCTGTACGATGAGTAGATCAAAAGTTATGCCCGAAAAACACGTTTTGACGCATTTTGCACCTATGTCGGTAATGGATGCACTGTAGGTGCTCCAGTGAGACTCCCTATGCGAGATAAGATCATATCGATAGAGAATTTGATGGCAATCATTCTGACATATCTAGAATCTCTGTACGATGAGTAGATCAAAAGTTATGCCCGAAAAACACGTTTTGACGCATTTTGCACGGTATACGGTAATGGATGCACTGCAGGTGCTCCAGTGAGACTCCCTATGCGAGATAAGATCATATCGATAGAGAATTTGATGACGATCATTCTGACATATCTATATTCTCTGTACGATGAGTAGATCAAAAGTTATGCCCGAAAAACACGTTTTGACGCATTTTGCACCTATGTCGGTAATGGATGCACTGTAGGTGCTGCAGTGAGACTCCCTATGCGAGATAAGATCACTTCGATAGAGAATTTGATGGCGATCATTCTGACATATCTAGATTCTCTGTACGATGAGTAGATCAAAAGTTATGCCCGAAAAACACGTTTTGACGCATTTTGCACGGTATACGGTAATGGATGCACTGCAGGTGCTCCAGTGAGACTCCCTATGCGAGGTAAGATCATATCGATAGAGAATTTGATGACGATCATTCTGACATATCTAGATTCTCTGTACGATGAGTAGATCAAAAGTTATGCCCGAAAAACACGTTTTGACGCATTTTGCACCTATGTCGGTAATGGATGCACTGTAGGTGCTGCAGTGAGACTCCCTATGCGAGATAAGATCATATCGATAGAGAATTTGATGGCGATCATTCTGACATATCTAGATTCTCTGTACGATGAGTAGATCAAAAGTTATGCCCGAAAAACACGTTTTAACGCATTTTGCACCTATGTCGGTAGTGGATGCACTGTAGGTGCTGCAGTGAGACTCCCTATGCGAGATAAGATCATATCGATAGAGAATTTGATGACGATCATTCTGACATATCTAGAATCTCTGTACGATGAGTAGATCAAAAGTTATGCCCGAAAAACACGTTTTGACGCATTTTGCACCTATGTCGGTAATGGATGCACTGTAGGTGCTCCAGTGAGACTCCCTATGCGAGATAAGATCATATCGATAGAGAATTTGATGGCAATCATTCTGACATATCTAGAATCTCTGTACGATGAGTAGATCAAAAGTTATGCCCGAAAAACACGTTTTGACGCATTTTGCACGGTATACGGTAATGGATGCACTGCAGGTGCTCCAGTGAGACTCCCTATGCGAGATAAGATCATATCGATAGAGAATTTGATGGCGATCATTCTGACATATCTAGATTCTCTGTACGATGAGTAGATCAAAAGTTATGCCCGAAAAACACGTTTTGACGCATTTTGCACCTATGTCGGTAATGGATGCACTGTAGGTGCTCCAGTGAGACTCCCTATGCGAGATAAGATCATATCGATAGAGAATTTGATGGCGATCATTCTGACATATCTAGAATCTCTGTACGATGAGTAGATCAAAAGTTATGCCCGAAAAACACGTTTTGACGCATTTTGCACGGTATACGGTAATGGATGCACTGCAGGTGCTCCAGTGAGACTCCCTATGCGAGATAAGATCATATCGATAGAGAATTTGATGACGATCATTCTGACATATCTATATTCTCTGTACGATGAGTAGATCAAAAGTTATGCCCGAAAAACACGTTTTGACGCATTTTGCACCTATGTCGGTAATGGATGCACTGTAGGTGCTGCAGTGAGACTCCCTATGCGAGATAAGATCATATCGATAGAGAATTTGATGGCGATCATTCTGACATATCTAGATTCTCTGTACGATGAGTAGATCAAAAGTTATGCCCGAAAAACACGTTTTGACGCATTTTGCACGGTATACGGTAATGGATGCACTGCAGGTGCTCCAGTGAGACTCCCTATGCGAGATAAGATCATATCGATAGAGAATTTGATGGCGATCATTCTGACATATCTAGAATCTCAGTACGATGAGTAGATCAAAAGTTATGCCCGAAAAACACGTTTTGACGCATTTTGCACGGTATACGGTAATGGATGCACTGCAGGTGCTCCAGTGAGACTCCCTATGCGAGATAAGATCATATCGATAGAGAATTTGATGACGATCATTCTGACATATCTAGATTCTCAGTACGATGAGTAGATCAAAAGTTATGCCCGAAAAACACGTTTTGACGCATTTTGCACCTATGTCGGTAATGGATGCACTGTAGGTGCTGCAGTGAGACTCCCTATGCGAGATAAGATCATATCGATAGAGAATTTGATGGCGATCATTCTGACATATCTAGATTCTCTGTACGATGAGTAGATCAAAAGTTATGCCCGAAAAACACGTTTTAACGCATTTTGCACCTATGTCGGTAGTGGATGCACTGTAGGTGCTGCAGTGAGACTCCCTATGCGAGATAAGATCATATCGATAGAGAATTTGATGACGATCATTCTGACATATCTAGAATCTCTGTACGATGAGTAGATCAAAAGTTATGCCCGAAAAACACGTTTTGACGCATTTTGCACCTATGTCGGTAATGGATGCACTGTAGGTGCTCCAGTGAGACTCCCTATGCGAGATAAGATCATATCGAAAGAGAATTTGATGGCAATCATTCTGACATATCTAGAATCTCTGTACGATGAGTAGATCAAAAGTTATGCCCGAAAAACACGTTTTGACGCATTTTGCACGGTATACGGTAATGGATGCACTGCAGGTGCTCCAGTGAGACTCCCTATGCGAGATAAGATCATATCGATAGAGAATTTGATGACGATCATTCTGACATATCTAGAATCTCTGTACGATGAGTAGATCAAAAGTTATGCCCGAAAAACACGTTTTGACGCATTTTGCACCTATGTCGGTAATGGATGCACTGTAGGTGCTCCAGTGAGACTCCCTATGCGAGATAAGATCATATCGATAGAGAATTTGATGGCAATCATTCTGACATATCTAGAATCTCTGTACGATGAGTAGATCAAAAGTTATGCCCGAAAAACACGTTTTGACGCATTTTGCACGGTATACGGTAATGGATGCACTGCAGGTGCTCCAGTGAGACTCCCTATGCGAGATAAGATCATATCGATAGAGAATTTGATGGCGATCATTCTGACATATCTAGAATCTCAGTACGATGAGTAGATCAAAAGTTATGCCCGAAAAACACGTTTTGACGCATTTTGCACGGTATACGGTAATGGATGCACTGCAGGTGCTCCAGTGAGACTCCCTATGCGAGATAAGATCATATCGATAGAGAATTTGATGACGATCATTCTGACATATCTAGATTCTCAGTACGATGAGTAGATCAAAAGTTATGCCCGAAAAACACGTTTTGACGCATTTTGCACCTATGTCGGTAATGGATGCACTGTAGGTGCTGCAGTGAGACTCCCTATGCGAGATAAGATCATATCGATAGAGAATTTGATGGCGATCATTCTGACATATCTAGATTCTCTGTACGATGAGTAGATCAAAAGTTATGCCCGAAAAACACGTTTTAACGCATTTTGCACCTATGTCGGTAGTGGATGCACTGTAGGTGCTGCAGTGAGACTCCCTATGCGAGATAAGATCATATCGATAGAGAATTTGATGACGATCATTCTGACATATCTAGAATCTCTGTACGATGAGTAGATCAAAAGTTATGCCCGAAAAACACGTTTTGACGCATTTTGCACCTATGTCGGTAATGGATGCACTGTAGGTGCTCCAGTGAGACTCCCTATGCGAGATAAGATCATATCGATAGAGAATTTGATGGCAATCATTCTGACATATCTAGAATCTCTGTACGATGAGTAGATCAAAAGTTATGCCCGAAAAACACGTTTTGACGCATTTTGCACGGTATACGGTAATGGATGCACTGCAGGTGCTCCAGTGAGACTCCCTATGCGAGATAAGATCATATCGATAGAGAATTTGATGGCGATCATTCTGACATATCTAGATTCTCTGTACGATGAGTAGATCAAAAGTTATGCCCGAAAAACACGTTTTGACGCATTTTGCACCTATGTCGGTAATGGATGCACTGTAGGTGCTCCAGTGAGACTCCCTATGCGAGATAAGATCATATCGATAGAGAATTTGATGGCGATCATTCTGACATATCTAGAATCTCTGTACGATGAGTAGATCAAAAGTTATGCCCGAAAAACACGTTTTGACGCATTTTGCACGGTATACGGTAATGGATGCACTGCAGGTGCTCCAGTGAGACTCCCTATGCGAGATAAGATCATATCGATAGAGAATTTGATGACGATCATTCTGACATATCTATATTCTCTGTACGATGAGTAGATCAAAAGTTATGCCCGAAAAACACGTTTTGACGCATTTTGCACCTATGTCGGTAATGGATGCACTGTAGGTGCTGCAGTGAGACTCCCTATGCGAGATAAGATCATATCGATAGAGAATTTGATGGCGATCATTCTGACATATCTAGATTCTCTGTACGATGAGTAGATCAAAAGTTATGCCCGAAAAACACGTTTTGACGCATTTTGCACGGTATACGGTAATGGATGCACTGCAGGTGCTCCAGTGAGACTCCCTATGCGAGATAAGATCATATCGATAGAGAATTTGATGGCGATCATTCTGACATATCTAGAATCTCAGTACGATGAGTAGATCAAAAGTTATGCCCGAAAAACACGTTTTGACGCATTTTGCACGGTATACGGTAATGGATGCACTGCAGGTGCTCCAGTGAGACTCCCTATGCGAGATAAGATCATATCGATAGAGAATTTGATGACGATCATTCTGACATATCTAGATTCTCAGTACGATGAGTAGATCAAAAGTTATGCCCGAAAAACACGTTTTGACGCATTTTGCACCTATGTCGGTAATGGATGCACTGTAGGTGCTGCAGTGAGACTCCCTATGCGAGATAAGATCATATCGATAGAGAATTTGATGGCGATCATTCTGACATATCTAGATTCTCTGTACGATGAGTAGATCAAAAGTTATGCCCGAAAAACACGTTTTAACGCATTTTGCACCTATGTCGGTAGTGGATGCACTGTAGGTGCTGCAGTGAGACTCCCTATGCGAGATAAGATCATATCGATAGAGAATTTGATGACGATCATTCTGACATATCTAGAATCTCTGTACGATGAGTAGATCAAAAGTTATGCCCGAAAAACACGTTTTGACGCATTTTGCACCTATGTCGGTAATGGATGCACTGTAGGTGCTCCAGTGAGACTCCCTATGCGAGATAAGATCATATCGAAAGAGAATTTGATGGCAATCATTCTGACATATCTAGAATCTCTGTACGATGAGTAGATCAAAAGTTATGCCCGAAAAACACGTTTTGACGCATTTTGCACGGTATACGGTAATGGATGCACTGCAGGTGCTCCAGTGAGACTCCCTATGCGAGATAAGATCATATCGATAGAGAATTTGATGACGATCATTCTGACATATCTAGAATCTCTGTACGATGAGTAGATCAAAAGTTATGCCCGAAAAACACGTTTTGACGCATTTTGCACCTATGTCGGTAATGGATGCACTGTAGGTGCTCCAGTGAGACTCCCTATGCGAGATAAGATCATATCGATAGAGAATTTGATGGCAATCATTCTGACATATCTAGAATCTCTGTACGATGAGTAGATCAAAAGTTATGCCCGAAAAACACGTTTTGACGCATTTTGCACGGTATACGGTAATGGATGCACTGCAGGTGCTCCAGTGAGACTCCCTATGCGAGATAAGATCATATCGATAGAGAATTTGATGGCGATCATTCTGACATATCTAGATTCTCTGTACGATGAGTAGATCAAAAGTTATGCCCGAAAAACACGTTTTGACGCATTTTGCACCTATGTCGGTAATGGATGCACTGTAGGTGCTCCAGTGAGACTCCCTATGCGAGATAAGATCATATCGATAGAGAATTTGATGGCGATCATTCTGACATATCTAGAATCTCTGTACGATGAGTAGATCAAAAGTTATGCCCGAAAAACACGTTTTGACGCATTTTGCACGGTATACGGTAATGGATGCACTGCAGGTGCTCCAGTGAGACTCCCTATGCGAGATAAGATCATATCGATAGAGAATTTGATGACGATCATTCTGACATATCTATATTCTCTGTACGATGAGTAGATCAAAAGTTATGCCCGAAAAACACGTTTTGACGCATTTTGCACCTATGTCGGTAATGGATGCACTGTAGGTGCTGCAGTGAGACTCCCTATGCGAGATAAGATCATATCGATAGAGAATTTGATGGCGATCATTCTGACATATCTAGATTCTCTGTACGATGAGTAGATCAAAAGTTATGCCCGAAAAACACGTTTTGACGCATTTTGCACGGTATACGGTAATGGATGCACTGCAGGTGCTCCAGTGAGACTCCCTATGCGAGATAAGATCATATCGATAGAGAATTTGATGGCGATCATTCTGACATATCTAGAATCTCAGTACGATGAGTAGATCAAAAGTTATGCCCGAAAAACACGTTTTGACGCATTTTGCACGGTATACGGTAATGGATGCACTGCAGGTGCTCCAGTGAGACTCCCTATGCGAGATAAGATCATATCGATAGAGAATTTGATGACGATCATTCTGACATATCTAGATTCTCAGTACGATGAGTAGATCAAAAGTTATGCCCGAAAAACACGTTTTGACGCATTTTGCACCTATGTCGGTAATGGATGCACTGTAGGTGCTGCAGTGAGACTCCCTATGCGAGATAAGATCATATCGATAGAGAATTTGATGGCGATCATTCTGACATATCTAGATTCTCTGTACGATGAGTAGATCAAAAGTTATGCCCGAAAAACACGTTTTAACGCATTTTGCACCTATGTCGGTAGTGGATGCACTGTAGGTGCTGCAGTGAGACTCCCTATGCGAGATAAGATCATATCGATAGAGAATTTGATGACGATCATTCTGACATATCTAGAATCTCTGTACGATGAGTAGATCAAAAGTTATGCCCGAAAAACACGTTTTGACGCATTTTGCACCTATGTCGGTAATGGATGCACTGTAGGTGCTCCAGTGAGACTCCCTATGCGAGATAAGATCATATCGAAAGAGAATTTGATGGCAATCATTCTGACATATCTAGAATCTCTGTACGATGAGTAGATCAAAAGTTATGCCCGAAAAACACGTTTTGACGCATTTTGCACGGTATACGGTAATGGATGCACTGCAGGTGCTCCAGTGAGACTCCCTATGCGAGATAAGATCATATCGATAGAGAATTTGATGACGATCATTCTGACATATCTAGAATCTCTGTACGATGAGTAGATCAAAAGTTATGCCCGAAAAACACGTTTTGACGCATTTTGCACCTATGTCGGTAATGGATGCACTGTAGGTGCTCCAGTGAGACTCCCTATGCGAGATAAGATCATATCGATAGAGAATTTGATGGCAATCATTCTGACATATCTAGAATCTCTGTACGATGAGTAGATCAAAAGTTATGCCCGAAAAACACGTTTTGACGCATTTTGCACGGTATACGGTAATGGATGCACTGCAGGTGCTCCAGTGAGACTCCCTATGCGAGATAAGATCATATCGATAGAGAATTTGATGGCGATCATTCTGACATATCTAGATTCTCTGTACGATGAGTAGATCAAAAGTTATGCCCGAAAAACACGTTTTGACGCATTTTGCACCTATGTCGGTAATGGATGCACTGTAGGTGCTCCAGTGAGACTCCCTATGCGAGATAAGATCATATCGATAGAGAATTTGATGGCGATCATTCTGACATATCTAGAATCTCTGTACGATGAGTAGATCAAAAGTTATGCCCGAAAAACACGTTTTGACGCATTTTGCACGGTATACGGTAATGGATGCACTGCAGGTGCTCCAGTGAGACTCCCTATGCGAGATAAGATCATATCGATAGAGAATTTGATGACGATCATTCTGACATATCTAGATTCTCAGTACGATGAGTAGATCAAAAGTTATGCCCGAAAAACACGTTTTGACGCATTTTGCACCTATGTCGGTAATGGATGCACTGTAGGTGCTGCAGTGAGACTCCCTATGCGAGATAAGATCATATCGATAGAGAATTTGATGGCGATCATTCTGACATATCTAGATTCTCTGTACGATGAGTAGATCAAAAGTTATGCCCGAAAAACACGTTTTGACGCATTTTGCACCTATGTCGGTAATGGATGCACTGTAGGTGCTCCAGTGAGACTCCCTATGCGAGATAAGATCATATCGAAAGAGAATTTGATGGCAATCATTCTGACATATCTAGAATCTCTGTACGATGAGTAGATCAAAAGTTATGCCCGAAAAACACGTTTTGACGCATTTTGCACGGTATACGGTAATGGATGCACTGCAGGTGCTCCAGTGAGACTCCCTATGCGAGATAAGATCATATCGATAGAGAATTTGATGACGATCATTCTGACATATCTAGAATCTCTGTACGATGAGTAGATCAAAAGTTATGCCCGAAAAACACGTTTTGACGCATTTTGCACCTATGTCGGTAATGGATGCACTGTAGGTGCTCCAGTGAGACTCCCTATGCGAGATAAGATCATATCGATAGAGAATTTGATGGCAATCATTCTGACATATCTAGAATCTCTGTACGATGAGTAGATCAAAAGTTATGCCCGAAAAACACGTTTTGACGCATTTTGCACGGTATACGGTAATGGATGCACTGCAGGTGCTCCAGTGAGACTCCCTATGCGAGATAAGATCATATCGATAGAGAATTTGATGGCGATCATTCTGACATATCTAGATTCTCTGTACGATGAGTAGATCAAAAGTTATGCCCGAAAAACACGTTTTGACGCATTTTGCACCTATGTCGGTAATGGATGCACTGTAGGTGCTCCAGTGAGACTCCCTATGCGAGATAAGATCATATCGATAGAGAATTTGATGGCGATCATTCTGACATATCTAGAATCTCTGTACGATGAGTAGATCAAAAGTTATGCCCGAAAAACACGTTTTGACGCATTTTGCACGGTATACGGTAATGGATGCACTGCAGGTGCTCCAGTGAGACTCCCTATGCGAGATAAGATCATATCGATAGAGAATTTGATGACGATCATTCTGACATATCTAGATTCTCAGTACGATGAGTAGATCAAAAGTTATGCCCGAAAAACACGTTTTGACGCATTTTGCACCTATGTCGGTAATGGATGCACTGTAGGTGCTGCAGTGAGACTCCCTATGCGAGATAAGATCATATCGATAGAGAATTTGATGGCGATCATTCTGACATATCTAGATTCTCTGTACGATGAGTAGATCAAAAGTTATGCCCGAAAAACACGTTTTAACGCATTTTGCACCTATGTCGGTAGTGGATGCACTGTAGGTGCTGCAGTGAGACTCCCTATGCGAGATAAGATCATATCGATAGAGAATTTGATGACGATCATTCTGACATATCTAGAATCTCTGTACGATGAGTAGATCAAAAGTTATGCCCGAAAAACACGTTTTGACGCATTTTGCACCTATGTCGGTAATGGATGCACTGTAGGTGCTCCAGTGAGACTCCCTATGCGAGATAAGATCATATCGATAGAGAATTTGATGGCAATCATTCTGACATATCTAGAATCTCTGTACGATGAGTAGATCAAAAGTTATGCCCGAAAAACACGTTTTGACGCATTTTGCACGGTATACGGTAATGGATGCACTGCAGGTGCTCCAGTGAGACTCCCTATGCGAGATAAGATCATATCGATAGAGAATTTGATGGCGATCATTCTGACATATCTAGATTCTCTGTACGATGAGTAGATCAAAAGTTATGCCCGAAAAACACGTTTTGACGCATTTTGCACCTATGTCGGTAATGGATGCACTGTAGGTGCTCCAGTGAGACTCCCTATGCGAGATAAGATCATATCGATAGAGAATTTGATGGCGATCATTCTGACATATCTAGAATCTCTGTACGATGAGTAGATCAAAAGTTATGCCCGAAAAACACGTTTTGACGCATTTTGCACGGTATACGGTAATGGATGCACTGCAGGTGCTCCAGTGAGACTCCCTATGCGAGATAAGATCATATCGATAGAGAATTTGATGGCGATCATTCTGACATATCTAGATTCTCTGTACGATGAGTAGATCAAAAGTTATGCCCGAAAAACACGTTTTGACGCATTTTGCACCTATGTCGGTAATGGATGCACTGTAGGTGCTGCAGTGAGACTCCCTATGCGAGATAAGATCATATCGATAGAGAATTTGATGGCGATCATTCTGACATATCTAGAATCTCTGTACGATGAGTAGATCAAAAGTTATGCCCGAAAAACACGTTTTGACGCATTTTGCACGGTATACGGTAATGGATGCACTGCAGGTGCTCCAGTGAGACTCCCTATGCGAGATAAGATCATATCGATAGAGAATTTGATGACGATCATTCTGACATATCTATATTCTCTGTACGATGAGTAGATCAAAAGTTATGCCCGAAAAACACGTTTTGACGCATTTTGCACCTATGTCGGTAATGGATGCACTGTAGGTGCTGCAGTGAGACTCCCTATGCGAGATAAGATCATATCGATAGAGAATTTGATGGCGATCATTCTGACATATCTAGATTCTCTGTACGATGAGTAGATCAAAAGTTATGCCCGAAAAACACGTTTTGACGCATTTTGCACGGTATACGGTAATGGATGCACTGCAGGTGCTCCAGTGAGACTCCCTATGCGAGATAAGATCATATCGATAGAGAATTTGATGACGATCATTCTGACATATCTAGATTCTCTGTACGATGAGTAGATCAAAAGTTATGCCCGAAAAACACGTTTTGACGCATTTTGCACGGTATACGGTAATGGATGCACTGTAGGTGCTCCAGTGAGACTCCCTATGCGAGATAAGATCATATCGATAGAGAATTTGATGGCGATCATTCTGACATATCTAGAATCTCTGTACGATGAGTAGATCAAAAGTTATGCCCGAAAAACACGTTTTGACGCATTTTGCACCTATGTCGGTAATGGATGCACTGTAGGTGCTCCAGTGAGACTCCCTATGCGAGATAAGATCATATCGATAGAGAATTTGATGGCAATCATTCTGACATATCTAGAATCTCTGTACGATGAGTAGATCAAAAGTTATGCCCGAAAAACACGTTTTGACGCATTTTGCACGGTATACGGTAATGGATGCACTGCAGGTGCTCCAGTGAGACTCCCTATGCGAGATAAGATCATATCGATAGAGAATTTGATGACGATCATTCTGACATATCTAGAATCTCTGTACGATGAGTAGATCAAAAGTTATGCCCGAAAAACACGTTTTGACGCATTTTGCACCTATGTCGGTAATGGATGCACTGTAGGTGCTCCAGTGAGACTCCCTATGCGAGATAAGATCATATCGATAGAGAATTTGATGGCAATCATTCTGACATATCTAGAATCTCTGTACGATGAGTAGATCAAAAGTTATGCCCGAAAAACACGTTTTGACGCATTTTGCACGGTATACGGTAATGGATGCACTGCAGGTGCTCCAGTGAGACTCCCTATGCGAGATAAGATCATATCGATAGAGAATTTGATGGCGATCATTCTGACATATCTAGATTCTCTGTACGATGAGTAGATCAAAAGTTATGCCCGAAAAACACGTTTTGACGCATTTTGCACCTATGTCGGTAATGGATGCACTGTAGGTGCTCCAGTGAGACTCCCTATGCGAGATAAGATCATATCGATAGAGAATTTGATGACGATCATTCTGACATATCTAGATTCTCTGTACGATGAGTAGATCAAAAGTTATGCCCGAAAAACACGTTTTGACGCATTTTGCACGGTATACGGTAATGGATGCACTGTAGGTGCTCCAGTGAGACTCCCTATGCGAGATAAGATCATATCGATAGAGAATTTGATGGCGATCATTCTGACATATCTAGAATCTCTGTACGATGAGTAGATCAAAAGTTATGCCCGAAAAACACGTTTTGACGCATTTTGCACCTATGTCGGTAATGGATGCACTGTAGGTGCTCCAGTGAGACTCCCTATGCGAGATAAGATCATATCGATAGAGAATTTGATGGCAATCATTCTGACATATCTAGAATCTCTGTACGATGAGTAGATCAAAAGTTATGCCCGAAAAACACGTTTTGACGCATTTTGCACGGTATACGGTAATGGATGCACTGCAGGTGCTCCAGTGAGACTCCCTATGCGAGATAAGATCATATCGATAGAGAATTTGATGACGATCATTCTGACATATCTAGAATCTCTGTACGATGAGTAGATCAAAAGTTATGCCCGAAAAACACGTTTTGACGCATTTTGCACCTATGTCGGTAATGGATGCACTGTAGGTGCTCCAGTGAGACTCCCTATGCGAGATAAGATCATATCGATAGAGAATTTGATGGCAATCATTCTGACATATCTAGAATCTCTGTACGATGAGTAGATCAAAAGTTATGCCCGAAAAACACGTTTTGACGCATTTTGCACGGTATACGGTAATGGATGCACTGCAGGTGCTCCAGTGAGACTCCCTATGCGAGATAAGATCATATCGATAGAGAATTTGATGACGATCATTCTGACATATCTAGAATCTCTGTACGATGAGTAGATCAAAAGTTATGCCCGAAAAACACGTTTTGACGCATTTTGCACCTATGTCGGTAATGGATGCACTGTAGGTGCTCCAGTGAGACTCCCTATGCGAGATAAGATCATATCGATAGAGAATTTGATGGCAATCATTCTGACATATCTAGAATCTCTGTACGATGAGTAGATCAAAAGTTATGCCCGAAAAACACGTTTTGACGCATTTTGCACGGTATACGGTAATGGATGCACTGCAGGTGCTCCAGTGAGACTCCCTATGCGAGATAAGATCATATCGATAGAGAATTTGATGGCGATCATTCTGACATATCTAGATTCTCTGTACGATGAGTAGATCAAAAGTTATGCCCGAAAAACACGTTTTGACGCATTTTGCACCTATGTCGGTAATGGATGCACTGTAGGTGCTCCAGTGAGACTCCCTATGCGAGATAAGATCATATCGATAGAGAATTTGATGGCGATCATTCTGACATATCTATATTCTCTGTACGATGAGTAGATCAAAAGTTATGCCCGAAAAACACGTTTTGACGCATTTTGCACCTATGTCGGTAATGGATGCACTGTAGGTGCTGCAGTGAGACTCCCTATGCGAGATAAGATCATATCGATAGAGAATTTGATGGCGATCATTCTGACATATCTAGAATCTCTGTACGATGAGTAGATCAAAAGTTATGCCCGAAAAACACGTTTTGACGCATTTTGCACCTATGTCGGTAATGGATGCACTGTAGGTGCTCCAGTGAGACTCCCTATGCGAGATAAGATCATATCGATAGAGAATTTGATGGCAATCATTCTGACATATCTAGAATCTCTGTACGATGAGTAGATCAAAAGTTATGCCCGAAAAACACGTTTTGACGCATTTTGCACGGTATACGGTAATGGATGCACTGCAGGTGCTCCAGTGAGACTCCCTATGCGAGATAAGATCATATCGATAGAGAATTTGATGGCGATCATTCTGACATATCTAGAATCTCTGTACGATGAGTAGATCAAAAGTTATGCCCGAAAAACACGTTTTGACGCATTTTGCACGGTATACGGTAATGGATGCACTGCAGGTGCTCCAGTGAGACTCCCTATGCGAGATAAGATCATATCGATAGAGAATTTGATGGCGATCATTCTGACATATCTAGATTCTCTGTACGATGAGTAGATCAAAAGTTATGCCCGAAAAACACGTTTTGACGCATTTTGCACCTATGTCGGTAATGGATGCACTGTAGGTGCTCCAGTGAGACTCCCTATGCGAGATAAGATCATATCGATAGAGAATTTGATGGCGATCATTCTGACATATCTATATTCTCTGTACGATGAGTAGATCAAAAGTTATGCCCGAAAAACACGTTTTGACGCATTTTGCACCTATGTCGGTAATGGATGCACTGTAGGTGCTGCAGTGAGACTCCCTAT
The DNA here is from genome assembly GCA_964036235.1 of Heterorhabditis bacteriophora. Taxonomy (NCBI): domain Eukaryota; kingdom Metazoa; phylum Nematoda; class Chromadorea; order Rhabditida; family Heterorhabditidae; genus Heterorhabditis; species Heterorhabditis bacteriophora. The sequence continues at coordinate 46,825 of OZ038425.1, read as the reverse complement.
GCGAGATAAGATCATATCGATAGAGAATTTGATGGCGATCATTCTGACATATCTAGAATCTCTGTACGATGAGTAGATCAAAAGTTATGCCCGAAAAACACGTTTTGACGCATTTTGCACCTATGTCGGTAATGGATGCACTGTAGGTGCTCCAGTGAGACTCCCTATGCGAGATAAGATCATATCGATAGAGAATTTGATGGCAATCATTCTGACATATCTAGAATCTCTGTACGATGAGTAGATCAAAAGTTATGCCCGAAAAACACGTTTTGACGCATTTTGCACGGTATACGGTAATGGATGCACTGCAGGTGCTCCAGTGAGACTCCCTATGCGAGATAAGATCATATCGATAGAGAATTTGATGGCGATCATTCTGACATATCTAGAATCTCTGTACGATGAGTAGATCAAAAGTTATGCCCGAAAAACACGTTTTGACGCATTTTGCACGGTATACGGTAATGGATGCACTGCAGGTGCTCCAGTGAGACTCCCTATGCGAGATAAGATCATATCGATAGAGAATTTGATGACGATCATTCTGACATATCTAGATTCTCAGTACGATGAGTAGATCAAAAGTTATGCCCGAAAAACACGTTTTGACGCATTTTGCACCTATGTCGGTAATGGATGCACTGTAGGTGCTCCAGTGAGACTCCCTATGCGAGATAAGATCATATCGATAGAGAATTTGATGGCAATCATTCTGACATATCTAGAATCTCTGTACGATGAGTAGATCAAAAGTTATGCCCGAAAAACACGTTTTGACGCATTTTGCACCTATGTCGGTAATGGATGCACTGTAGGTGCTCCAGTGAGACTCCCTATGCGAGATAAGATCATATCGATAGAGAATTTGATGGCAATCATTCTGACATATCTAGAATCTCTGTACGATGAGTAGATCAAAAGTTATGCCCGAAAAACACGTTTTGACGCATTTTGCACCTATGTCGGTAATGGATGCACTGTAGGTGCTCCAGTGAGACTCCCTATGCGAGATAAGATCATATCGATAGAGAATTTGATGGCGATCATTCTGACATATCTATATTCTCTGTACGATGAGTAGATCAAAAGTTATGCCCGAAAAACACGTTTTGACGCATTTTGCACCTATGTCGGTAATGGATGCACTGTAGGTGCTGCAGTGAGACTCCCTATGCGAGATAAGATCATATCGATAGAGAATTTGATGGCGATCATTCTGACATATCTAGAATCTCTGTACGATGAGTAGATCAAAAGTTATGCCCGAAAAACACGTTTTGACGCATTTTGCACCTATGTCGGTAATGGATGCACTGTAGGTGCTCCAGTGAGACTCCCTATGCGAGATAAGATCATATCGATAGAGAATTTGATGGCAATCATTCTGACATATCTAGAATCTCTGTACGATGAGTAGATCAAAAGTTATGCCCGAAAAACACGTTTTGACGCATTTTGCACGGTATACGGTAATGGATGCACTGCAGGTGCTCCAGTGAGACTCCCTATGCGAGATAAGATCATATCGATAGAGAATTTGATGGCGATCATTCTGACATATCTAGAATCTCTGTACGATGAGTAGATCAAAAGTTATGCCCGAAAAACACGTTTTGACGCATTTTGCACGGTATACGGTAATGGATGCACTGCAGGTGCTCCAGTGAGACTCCCTATGCGAGATAAGATCATATCGATAGAGAATTTGATGACGATCATTCTGACATATCTAGATTCTCAGTACGATGAGTAGATCAAAAGTTATGCCCGAAAAACACGTTTTGACGCATTTTGCACCTATGTCGGTAATGGATGCACTGTAGGTGCTCCAGTGAGACTCCCTATGCGAGATAAGATCATATCGATAGAGAATTTGATGGCAATCATTCTGACATATCTAGAATCTCTGTACGATGAGTAGATCAAAAGTTATGCCCGAAAAACACGTTTTGACGCATTTTGCACCTATGTCGGTAATGGATGCACTGTAGGTGCTCCAGTGAGACTCCCTATGCGAGATAAGATCATATCGATAGAGAATTTGATGGCAATCATTCTGACATATCTAGAATCTCTGTACGATGAGTAGATCAAAAGTTATGCCCGAAAAACACGTTTTGACGCATTTTGCACCTATGTCGGTAATGGATGCACTGTAGGTGCTCCAGTGAGACTCCCTATGCGAGATAAGATCATATCGATAGAGAATTTGATGGCGATCATTCTGACATATCTAGAATCTCTGTACGATGAGTAGATCAAAAGTTATGCCCGAAAAACACGTTTTGACGCATTTTGCACGGTATACGGTAATGGATGCACTGTAGGTGCTCCAGTGAGACTCCCTATGCGAGATAAGATCATATCGATAGAGAATTTGATGGCGATCATTCTGACATATCTAGAATCTCTGTACGATGAGTAGATCAAAAGTTATGCCCGAAAAACACGTTTTGACGCATTTTGCACCTATGTCGGTAATGGATGCACTGTAGGTGCTCCAGTGAGACTCCCTATGCGAGATAAGATCATATCGATAGAGAATTTGATGGCAATCATTCTGACATATCTAGAATCTCTGTACGATGAGTAGATCAAAAGTTATGCCCGAAAAACACGTTTTGACGCATTTTGCACCTATGTCGGTAATGGATGCACTGTAGGTGCTCCAGTGAGACTCCCTATGCGAGATAAGATCATATCGATAGAGAATTTGATGGCAATCATTCTGACATATCTAGAATCTCTGTACGATGAGTAGATCAAAAGTTATGCCCGAAAAACACGTTTTGACGCATTTTGCACCTATGTCGGTAATGGATGCACTGTAGGTGCTCCAGTGAGACTCCCTATGCGAGATAAGATCATATCGATAGAGAATTTGATGGCGATCATTCTGACATATCTAGAATCTCTGTACGATGAGTAGATCAAAAGTTATGCCCGAAAAACACGTTTTGACGCATTTTGCACGGTATACGGTAATGGATGCACTGCAGGTGCTCCAGTGAGACTCCCTATGCGAGATAAGATCATATCGATAGAGAATTTGATGACGATCATTCTGACATATCTATATTCTCTGTACGATGAGTAGATCAAAAGTTATGCCCGAAAAACACGTTTTGACGCATTTTGCACCTATGTCGGTAATGGATGCACTGTAGGTTCTCCAGTGAGACTCCCTATGCGAGATAAGATCATATCGATAGAGAATTTGATGGCAATCATTCTGACATATCTAGAATCTCTGTACGATGAGTAGATCAAAAGTTATGCCCGAAAAACACGTTTTGACGCATTTTGCACGGTATACGGTAATGGATGCACTGCAGGTGCTCCAGTGAGACTCCCTATGCGAGATAAGATCATATCGATAGAGAATTTGATGGCGATCATTCTGACATATCTAGAATCTCTGTACGATGAGTAGATCAAAAGTTATGCCCGAAAAACACGTTTTGACGCATTTTGCACCTATGTCGGTAATGGATGCACTGTAGGTTCTCCAGTGAGACTCCCTATGCGAGATAAGATCATATCGATAGAGAATTTGATGGCAATCATTCTGACATATCTAGAATCTCTGTACGATGAGTAGATCAAAAGTTATGCCCGAAAAACACGTTTTGACGCATTTTGCACCTATGTCGGTAATGGATGCACTGTAGGTGCTCCAGTGAGACTCCCTATGCGAGATAAGATCATATCGATAGAGAATTTGATGGCGATCATTCTGACATATCTAGAATCTCTGTACGATGAGTAGATCAAAAGTTATGCCCGAAAAACACGTTTTGACGCATTTTGCACGGTATACGGTAATGGATGCACTGCAGGTGCTCCAGTGAGACTCCCTATGCGAGATAAGATCATATCGATAGAGAATTTGATGACGATCATTCTGACATATCTATATTCTCTGTACGATGAGTAGATCAAAAGTTATGCCCGAAAAACACGTTTTGACGCATTTTGCACCTATGTCGGTAATGGATGCACTGTAGGTTCTCCAGTGAGACTCCCTATGCGAGATAAGATCATATCGATAGAGAATTTGATGGCAATCATTCTGACATATCTAGAATCTCTGTACGATGAGTAGATCAAAAGTTATGCCCGAAAAACACGTTTTGACGCATTTTGCACGGTATACGGTAATGGATGCACTGCAGGTGCTCCAGTGAGACTCCCTATGCGAGATAAGATCATATCGATAGAGAATTTGATGGCGATCATTCTGACATATCTAGATTCTCTGTACGATGAGTAGATCAAAAGTTATGCCCGAAAAACACGTTTTGACGCATTTTGCACGGTATACGGTAATGGATGCACTGCAGGTGCTCCAGTGAGACTCCCTATGCGAGATAAGATCATATCGATAGAGAATTTGATGGCGATCATTCTGACATATCTAGAATCTCAGTACGATGAGTAGATCAAAAGTTATGCCCGAAAAACACGTTTTGACGCATTTTGCACGGTATACGGTAATGGATGCACTGCAGGTGCTCCAGTGAGACTCCCTATGCGAGATAAGATCATATCGATAGAGAATTTGATGACGATCATTCTGACATATCTAGATTCTCAGTACGATGAGTAGATCAAAAGTTATGCCCGAAAAACACGTTTTGACGCATTTTGCACCTATGTCGGTAATGGATGCACTGTAGGTGCTGCAGTGAGACTCCCTATGCGAGATAAGATCATATCGATAGAGAATTTGATGGCGATCATTCTGACATATCTAGATTCTCTGTACGATGAGTAGATCAAAAGTTATGCCCGAAAAACACGTTTTAACGCATTTTGCACCTATGTCGGTAGTGGATGCACTGTAGGTGCTGCAGTGAGACTCCCTATGCGAGATAAGATCATATCGATAGAGAATTTGATGACGATCATTCTGACATATCTAGAATCTCTGTACGATGAGTAGATCAAAAGTTATGCCCGAAAAACACGTTTTGACGCATTTTGCACCTATGTCGGTAATGGATGCACTGTAGGTGCTCCAGTGAGACTCCCTATGCGAGATAAGATCATATCGATAGAGAATTTGATGGCAATCATTCTGACATATCTAGAATCTCTGTACGATGAGTAGATCAAAAGTTATGCCCGAAAAACACGTTTTGACGCATTTTGCACGGTATACGGTAATGGATGCACTGCAGGTGCTCCAGTGAGACTCCCTATGCGAGATAAGATCATATCGATAGAGAATTTGATGACGATCATTCTGACATATCTAGATTCTCTGTACGATGAGTAGATCAAAAGTTATGCCCGAAAAACACGTTTTGACGCATTTTGCACGGTATACGGTAATGGATGCACTGTAGGTGCTCCAGTGAGACTCCCTATGCGAGATAAGATCATATCGATAGAGAATTTGATGGCAATCATTCTGACATATCTAGAATCTCTGTACGATGAGTAGATCAAAAGTTATGCCCGAAAAACACGTTTTGACGCATTTTGCACGGTATACGGTAATGGATGCACTGTAGGTGCTCCAGTGAGACTCCCTATGCGAGATAAGATCATATCGATAGAGAATTTGATGGCGATCATTCTGACATATCTAGAATCTCTGTACGATGAGTAGATCAAAAGTTATGCCCGAAAAACACGTTTTGACGCATTTTGCACCTATGTCGGTAATGGATGCACTGTAGGTTCTCCAGTGAGACTCCCTATGCGAGATAAGATCATATCGATAGAGAATTTGATGGCAATCATTCTGACATATCTAGAATCTCTGTACGATGAGTAGATCAAAAGTTATGCCCGAAAAACACGTTTTGACGCATTTTGCACCTATGTCGGTAATGGATGCACTGTAGGTGCTCCAGTGAGACTCCCTATGCGAGATAAGATCATATCGATAGAGAATTTGATGGCAATCATTCTGACATATCTAGAATCTCTGTACGATGAGTAGATCAAAAGTTATGCCCGAAAAACACGTTTTGACGCATTTTGCACCTATGTCGGTAATGGATGCACTGTAGGTTCTCCAGTGAGACTCCCTATGCGAGATAAGATCATATCGATAGAGAATTTGATGGCAATCATTCTGACATATCTAGAATCTCTGTACGATGAGTAGATCAAAAGTTATGCCCGAAAAACACGTTTTGACGCATTTTGCACCTATGTCGGTAATGGATGCACTGTAGGTGCTCCAGTGAGACTCCCTATGCGAGATAAGATCATATCGATAGAGAATTTGATGGCGATCATTCTGACATATCTAGAATCTCTGTACGATGAGTAGATCAAAAGTTATGCCCGAAAAACACGTTTTGACGCATTTTGCACGGTATACGGTAATGGATGCACTGCAGGTGCTCCAGTGAGACTCCCTATGCGAGATAAGATCATATCGATAGAGAATTTGATGACGATCATTCTGACATATCTATATTCTCTGTACGATGAGTAGATCAAAAGTTATGCCCGAAAAACACGTTTTGACGCATTTTGCACCTATGTCGGTAGTGGATGCACTGTAGGTGCTGCAGTGAGACTCCCTATGCGAGATAAGATCATATCGATAGAGAATTTGATGGCGATCATTCTGACATATCTAGATTCTCTGTACGATGAGTAGATCAAAAGTTATGCCCGAAAAACACGTTTTAACGCATTTTGCACCTATGTCGGTAGTGGATGCACTGTAGGTGCTGCAGTGAGACTCCCTATGCGAGATAAGATCATATCGATAGAGAATTTGATGGCGATCATTCTGGCATAGCTAGATTCTCTGTACGATGAGTAGATCAAAAGTCATGCCCGAAAAACACGTTTTGACGCATTTTGCACCTATGTCGGTAGTGGATGCACTGTAGGTGCTGCAGTGAGACTCCCTATGCGAGATAAGATCACATCGATAGAGAATTTGATGGCGATCATTCTGACATATCTAGATTCTCTGTACGATGAGTAGATCAAAAGTTATGCCCGAAAAACACGTTTTGACGCATTTTGCACGGTATACGGTAATGGATGCACTGCAGGTGCTCCAGTGAGACTCCCTATGCGAGATAAGATCATATCGATAGAGAATTTGATGGCGATCATTCTGACATATCTAGAATCTCAGTACGATGAGTAGATCAAAAGTTATGCCCGAAAAACACGTTTTGACGCATTTTGCACGGTATACGGTAATGGATGCACTGCAGGTGCTCCAGTGAGACTCCCTATGCAAGATAAGATCATATCGATAGAGAATTTGATGGCGATCATTCTGACATATCTAGATTCTCTGTACGATGAGTAGATCAAAAGTTATGCCCGAAAAACACGTTTTAACGCATTTTGCACCTATGTCGGTAGTGGATGCACTGTAGGTGCTGCAGTGAGACTCCCTATGCGAGATAAGATCATATCGATAGAGAATTTGATGACGATCATTCTGACATATCTATATTCTCTGTACGATGAGTAGATCAAAAGTTATGCCCGAAAAACACGTTTTGACGCATTTTGCACGGTATACGGTAATGGATGCACTGCAGGTGCTCCAGTGAGACTCCCTATGCGAGGTAAGATCATATCGATAGAGAATTTGATGGCGATCATTCTGACATATCTAGAATCTCAGTACGATGAGTAGATCAAAAGTTATGCCCGAAAAACACGTTTTGACGCATTAGGCTTAGGCTTAGGCTTAGGCTTAGGCTTAGGCTTAGGCTTAGGCTTAGGCTTAGGCTTAGGCTTAGGCTTAGGCTTAGGCTTAGGCTTAGGCTTAGGCTATAGAACTTTGAGCCTAGAAGTAATCCTAGGACCCAGGCGAACATCCGATTTTCAGCGTCGAAAATCGGATACCCCCTACCTCTACCTATCCGATTTTCAGCGTCGAAAATCGGATACCCCCTACCCCCACCTATCCGATTTTCAGCGTCGAAAATCGGATACCCCCTACCCCCACCTATCCGATTTTCAGCGTCGAAAATCGGATACCCCCTACCCCCACCTATCCGATTTTCGGTGTCGAAAATCGGATCCACCTCCGCACATTTTTTTCGCTCTCCCACCCCTTCCACCACTTTCCCATCGCGCGCTAAGAAAACCTCGCGTTTTTTCGCGCACCGTGAGGCTTTCCCCCGTCTTTCCCCTTTTTTCATTTTTTGTCACATTTTTTCACATTTTTTCGCTCTCCCAGCACTTTCCCAGCACTTTCCCAGCCCTTACCAGCACTTTCCCAGCACTTTTCCATCGCGCGCTAAGAAAACCTCGCGTTTTTTCGCGCACCGTGAGGCTTCCCCCCGTCTTTCCCCTTTTTCGCATCTTCTCCGCGCCCTCCTGTATCTTTCTGCGACCTGCTATGTCATTTCGCACGACGGAGCCTTTATCTATTCTTTGTGTTTTGACCTTCAGCATCACGACAGTCCACTCTAGCTCGTTCTATCGTAGGTCAACCAAGCCCGTCTACTTTGCAAAAACACATACTTAGCGGGTCACCCTTTCTGCATATCTCGCTGAGAATTTCTTTTCCCAATATCAAGCACCTGCCTAGTGCCTATATAAGTTATCGGAGATGGTTTGAGGATCACAGAGACTTTTTAGCGATCTCTATGTGATGTTCTCCGACACCGTCTGATGGCTTACCACTTCAACCCGTGTGCATCGCTCTCATATCCACCCACTTCGTCTCATGCGACAAAATTATTCCTTTTTTCACAGCGCTTCAACCGTGCATAGCCCTTCATATTCTTCAAAGAACTTCCTCGGGGATTTTCTCAGTATCGGTATCGTTTTGATATGGTATTCGTTCCCTATTCAATTTTCCTTCATTATCCTTTGCGTTAAACTTCGGTCCTCCTCTTCAAACCTTTACATGCACCCTTTCTCTTCTCTTAACCACCTTGTTATCGTCCATCCTCTAGGTGTTTGTGTCGTGTTGTTAATAAGTGGATTCCGAATGCATTTTTTCACCAGCATTTACTGAGTTCTCTTTCCGCTTCACAACTCCTTGACGCTCTCATATAAAACCCATTATGTCGCTGTTCCTGAACTCGTCTATTCCCAGTGCAGTATCTCTGTGGTCATTCGTCAGTTTTTAGTTTCCCATGCTCAGCTTTCCACTAGATTTCATGTCGCCGCCATAGAATAGGCACATTTGCTCTTATCATATTTGGCCGCCTCCTGGCTGTTTACGATTGTCCATTTAGCCATTTCACGTTAGCAGAGAGCTGCTCGTCTAACGCTCTTCGTCTTAACCGCATGTAATCTCAATGTCGTATCGTTTCCCCATTCGCTGCGGGTGTTCACCCTCCCAGCGTAGCTATCTTGCTGTATTTAATCGTTTATCTACCTATTCGTCAATCTCTAAAGACGCGTTTTATTGTCATCGTTGCTTGTATTCCAGAGTAGGTTTCCCCTTGCTAGATTATTGTCGCTCCCACAGCGACGTTGCTCATGTTATAGCTCCTAAGGACATCTCCACGTTTGCTATTATTATTCGCGCCATAGTATTATCTAGTCATTACGCTGTCTGTGCGTACACAGCTACTCCTCCGGATTTTCAACTATCCTTCCATCAACTAAGCCTGTCGGATACTTATCTTTCTCTTTTTTTACATATCCAGATTTGGTGTCATCACTGCTGCGCATCCAGTATCCTCGTTTGCCATCTCTTTCCGCTGATACGCGTTCATTTAAGCCGCGATCCATCATTCTCGTCTGGTTACTCAGTAATATAGTTGTAGGCTAATACTACTGTCTGTATCTTGTTGCCCAGTGGAGATCTCAACTATACTGATGGTTTGAGTATCATTCTATCACAGTTTCGTCACTTTTGATCGTTTATGCTCTCACTCTTTTTAATTCTCATCTTTAACCGGTTTTCGTTCATGCATCGCATAGCTCGTACTGTGGTGTCTTTTAGACTAAACCTCCCTTAAAAGGAGGGGTTAGTTTGAGTGGTGGTTCAGTGGTAGAGTGAGATTGTGTGTGTGTGAGAGAGACAGAAAACGAGTATCTTTAAAGATTAGTTTATTAATATAGGCTTAGGCTTAGCAATCAATGCAAATTAAACAAAAGGGAATAAAGTTTAGCGATTTGTTTTTCGTGTGGCCTACATTTAAGATGCTGTGGACAACTCACGACTTTACAATTCGATGCCGTGTCAGCGTCGTTAAGAATCAATCTGTATTCGATGAAGAGTGCATTAGACGGGAATCGACTATGACGGACTGTTCCAGTTGGTGTCCTCCGAAACCCGGTTCTATGTTGCACCACCTAATGACCTCATTATTCATTGATAACACAGCAGACCGTCAGCGATCCGACTACACACTGACGGATAGAGTGAGTTCTTGGCCTCATCAAGTCACCATTTGCCTTTGTTATTCATCATTCTATACATATGTCAGGTCCGCATATACACTGCCGCAGTTTGGGCAGTTGAACAAGTTAATGACGATGATGAGACAGTGTATATCTGCCGTGGCCGGTTCAATCGTCTACTAAATGTACTCGAACAGCATGGATACTTAACAACAGATGACATAGAGTCGTAAGTCGTTGTATTCATATTGTTCTATATGAAACGACTAACGCCGATGAAGTTAGTGTATACGAATTTCAGGAAAGGATACCTTTGGAGAATTGCAGCGTGATGCAGTGGCTCATGGAGGTCCCAACGACTGTAATTGCGAATAGCTGGCAGGCTCCGTCATTCCGCTCCCCATCGCGACTCGGTGAGTTGGTTTCTTTTACTAATTTACGACTTTTACAAATACGGCTACTATCTCATCTGTTGTCATGCGTCGTTAGATGTCTTTAAGCAGCTCTCACTTTCAATTAACCATGTGATCGTTCTTTTCATCTCGAATTATTTCTCGTAGGCTTGGCATAGGTACTTATGTGATCATGCGATTATATAGGTCATTCTCATTTATCTGTATGTATGTGTGCGTATATGTGTGTCTTTGTGTTTGTCAAGGATATGCATTTTTTGAATAATTCTTTAGTGATAACGGTCCGTGTATTGTTGTGCGTCTTCCTAGTCATTGGTCTGGTCGCGTCTTTCCTGTACCGTTGTGCATCGTCGTAGATCTGTGTGCGAACTATTTATTAATTATGTATTGTGTTTTAGCATCGGAGCATGTCTACAGGCAGTGCTCGCCGACTCAGTGAAAACTCTCAGTGCTTACCCCTTCCTCAATCGCTGTCGCTGCTAGCAATGTCGTAGTCTTCAGCTGCTAGTGTCATCAGATCGGTTAGTGATGACACTTTTCTTTTTTTACCGTTGTCCAATGCATCATTGCCTTATGTTCGTTCTCGTCGTGTGTCGATTTCTCCTCCTCCTCGTCGTCACCCATCGTTTGCTCCGATTCGCTTTCTGCGTCCTTATCTGCTTATTTTTGAACGGCCTAATTCATAGCCTAAGCTCGCTAAGCCTATATAAGGTGCCTATGTCTTCCGTCACTTTTGATCGGCTTAGGCTCTCCCTCTTGTCGATTATCATCTTTAACTGATTTTCGTTCAAGCATCGCGCAGCTCGTATTGCCTAGAACTGATTCTCGCGCGTGAACCGTTAGCTTTGTAGGCGTTAAACGATCGCTGTCTCTCTAGATCGCCTATTTACTAATTCATATTTGTCACGTTTCTCCACCTCGTGCTCATTTTACCATCATATCCATCTTTGTATCTGCTTGTGTCATATATATATATCTGTACTTCACAGCCCACTGTTAGTGTATTTCTATCTCTCTCTCTTTCTCTTTGCTATTTCTCAGTGTGTATCCCGCTTCACTAAGCTAAAATGATATTTCCGTGCGAATATCATGTCCAGCTCGCCGCAAGAAAAACTCCAAGCGTTAACCTAAGCGTGTCACTACTGCTACCGGTGTATTTAGTGATTAGAAAATTAGATACTCAGCCAAAGTCGCCCATGCACGCTTATCTTTCATCCTATAGATCATTCGCTACTAACGCCCATTGTTAACCGCTTCGATTTTGGTTTTTCATTGCTCTCTCTTTCTATCGCGCCGCTTTACTCCTTTGTCAATCATCGAGTATTTCACAAGGTTTACTTCTATTTAAGGTTGATGCTTAGACCAATCACCCATTAATATTACAATGCTCACTTTTGCTATTACCTGTGTTACTAGTGAACCCGCTAGATCTAAGCCATAAACTACTTTACCCCGCCCGCCCATCGTGTTCCTTGTCGTAATTATGATTAAGACTCAGTTTTGTATGAGGCTGACTGTTTATTCCGCTTAGTTACGATGTGTTTTATATGATATCTGGTATTATATGCTTAGTTGTGTAAGGTCGACCGCGTATGTACCTTGTGTTCTCTATAGATTTCACTCTGTGATTGTACACTTTCGAACACCGCATCAGATGTATGTGTAGTTCGCTGACTGTGACTGGTTTTCATGCCTCTGTCGTAGCTTTTTTACATTTGTCTGGAACGGTCTAAGCCATCTCAATCTTTCCCTTTTAACGACCGCTACTTATTTTGTATTGTGTGGATAGATGAGGTGACTGAAAACATCCCCTAGTGTGTTCCATTGTTGTCGGCTATCGTTTCGCGTAGTAAGACTGACTAGTTGCTCCTAGTATTCTATCTAATAGGAACTATTTCAGCGTCACGCAGTGGCTCGTGGAGGTGCCTAGAACTGTAACTACGAATCACTGGCAGCCTCCGTCATTTCACTCCTCATCGAGACTCGGCTAGTTGCTTTACAAATACATTCTCATTATCAGTTGCCTTCGTGTACTCGTTCATGGTTTTACATTCGTCAACAATGTCATGATTTCTCATATATAGCTAGATGTTCTGAAGTAAGCCTCACTCCACCTAATGCATAGCTCTAGTTTACTAACGTCAACTTATTTGCCATCAATAACGAGTTTTTTGTCTGTCGTTAACATTTTTGCGCGATCATTAGTGCTATATCGACGAATTGCGAACTATGTATGTGGCGAACTTACGCACTAGGTTGAAATTTGCGTAAGTAAACGGGAAAGCGTTATGATTCACTTTACATGTTGTATTGTCAGAAGACAGTGATTAGATCTTGTCAGGTGTTTTAGAAATACGAAAATTGCTCGATATGTCTCTTTCCTTTTTAGTTGTATAACATTTATACATATTAGTTTTGTCACCCTTTACATATGCATATTATAGGAACACAGTGTAGGTCATAACATAAGATCTGTAGTGAACGACGACATCACAGCAGTTTTAATTGTTTATCTATTTTCAGGTGACTTAACTGTGTGCTGTAGCCGGTGATTCTGGTATCTGGGTCGACAATGACGACGAATAGGGAGAGGCAGAGAGGTACGATATTTAGAATATTAAAGGTGAATGGGAGAAGAAGAGAGAGAGAGAGGGAGAGAGAGAGAGGGAGGCGGTATATTTTCATGCGTGTGTATGTACCGTAAGTTATGTGCTTTGTCTAAAGAATGTGTTTTTAAATTAGATGTTTATTGCTATGTGTACATATGTGGTTTCCTTCTTCAGTTCTCTATCCCCAATGAGCCTAAGTGTATAGGTGCACTATACCACCCTTTTTCCGACCTGTAAAATAAAAAGGGTGAAACGTGTATATCACGCTACAGTATGCGTGTATTTCTTCAAATGCATTTAAGCATAAAGGCTATCTCACCTCTAATCACTGTCGTCGTCGCTGATGGTGTGTTCTTCGTTGGCTAGTGACAGCAGTTCACTTAGTGAGTCAACGCGTCTCCGTTCGAGAAGCGAACTACTCGGTTGCACAGGCGGCTCATTCTTCTTGATGTCCTGAGTCTGCGCAGGCCTAGACTCCTCTACGTCTTCGGAGTCACTGTGCGGGTCCTTAAAAGAGTACTTGGTGTGAAAAGGCCGGTCTTCGTGGGTAAGATAAGCCTTACCGATATCTTAACTATTTTGAAGCTGGGCTGTCGTGTGCTCCTGCTACGCTCAGAAGCCCCTTTTGCCACATGTCTCGACACGTTAAGCATCCTGATGCATGTCCGTCTCATGTCGACCGCGCAGTTTTTGTAGTAGTCGTCGTCGTTGTTCGTTCGGTCTTCATTCGACGTGGCATCCATCCATTTCGTGGCGTTGATGCACGAGTTCATTGCGCGAAGTTCCTTGGACTGAAAAGCGGGAATATTGTGCTATGTGAGTTCTGCATTTGTACGCTCGTGCAGAACACCTACATTCATCGCCTCGTCAGGCTTGTATGTTTCGCGCATTTCAGTGAGCGACATAGGCTTATAGCTGCCATTTCTGAATTTGCTGCGGCAGCTATTTATATAGCAAGCTCTCCTCCATTCCTCCGCTGTCAGTGAAACTTCCGTCTCCGAGCACTGTCTCAGCGAAGAGCCGATATTCCTAAATAATTCACTTGAAATCTTATCCAAGTTATAGCCGTCTATCTACCTATGACTCATCTACTAATTTTCTAATTATCTACCTGACATAGCAAAGTGCCTGTCTAGATCTCCATGATGCCGAGCTAACCAACATTTGCTCGAGTTCGCCAAGAGGCAGCACGTGGTCCGATGCATATCTCTCGGCTGTGCCGTCAATCAACGTCTCGGCAAAGCCGTACCTATAGAACAAGATGATCTGCAGCTATTGATAGGTGTGTAACCTTTTGCGGTTTTTTGTGTCATTTTAACTACGTATACTACTCGAGGGCCATTTTAAACGAGTTGCAGTGCAACCGAACAAACCTAAAGGAGCGAGCTGAAAATAGATGGTACGGCAATTCGAAGCTGTTCAATGCCCGCCGAATGATGGCGTTGAAATTCATGCACGCGGACGGCAGTAGGCGGCATCCGTTAGGGGTCATGGAGCGGAATATGGGCGTGGGACTGAAATGAACAAGTACCGCAACGTCTAGACAGTCCCCGCCGCCATTGACGCCTATCATAATGGCACCGGTCACCGCTCAACTGTGACGACTGTATACACCCAAATGCCTACCTATCCAGTGGGCGGGAGATTAGGACTGCGTCGTCGTTGTCCCATTCAGTGACGCCACCCTTCTTAGAGCCCTTATGTTTCTTGCCAACACTCGGGTCTAGGTCCTCCAACTTGACCGATCCAGCAAGTACGCACAGAAGTGTGAACGCACAAGCCGCATTCGGCGACCAGTCAAGACGGCCGGACATCATCTTCTGCGGGTACGTCACTCCTATGGGCTGGCAGTTGTAGTGGCTGAAGCCGGACGTCTTGCTTCGTCTCACACGGACGACCACGCGTAGCCGGATGGCATCGGCGTGATCGTCGTCGCTGCGTCGTAGTCGGTAGACGTCGACGTCGGAGGTGCGAAGACCCTGGAACAGGTTAGACACTTGTTTAGTTTCTTTCTCATCTTCACAATCCTCAATGTCTACAGAAACATCACCGAATCTAGGTGTACGGGGGGTTGACTCGGGTGACGGTGTCCTTGATGGCGATCGGCGAAGGGGGCTGGCAGCCTCGTAAGCGTCAATTCCGTGTCGTGACGGTGTTCTGTCTGAAAAAAGGATACGGTCAACTACAGTGTAGGTGAGTACGCTTAGTGTTTGTAAGATCGATATTTAGATTTAATCTACGATAAATCTGACCCATTTGAATGGATCCTGGTCGTGTACCGGCAGCTGTTAGTGTGTAACAAGCCAGCCATGCCTGCATTGTGGGTTCGTCCGTGCAGCCGTGTTCGTTCTTTTCCATCGTCAGGTATACGACGTCCTTTCTCGATATGGACGATTTTTTCAGCGGTGTTACGACGCCGTATCCTCTAAGTGAGGTACCTTTCACCTTGGTGCTGATCGCCACCCACAGTTGTTTGGTTTCGGGGTCGACGTTACGGCTACTTCCGCCAATCAGGCACTTGACAATTCGCAGATGCGAAATCAAGCTTCTCATAACTGTCAGCATCGTGGACGGTTCTTTATGATTCATCCTCTCCACGTCACCGCTAACATATATGGCCTTGATACACGAGCCACGGATCGGAGGGATGGCTGCGTACCAGTCGTAAAAGGCCGAAAATATGTTACTTTTCCCGCGGACATCTAGACTGGCCAATTTGCGGTAATAAGCCGATAGTGTATTGGCTATCTGTTCGTAGGCTCCAGTCTTTTTAGATTTTTTTCTCATCCGCTTACTACGTTTGCCCGCGGGTTCTTCTGCAGCATGGTGTTCGTCGCTGCTCGTCGTGGACCTATCGGCGATTAAGTACGTCGCCATGGTGATTAGGAACCACGTGAAATACGCGCCACAGCTTCCGGCGTCCCGTAAAGTTGTGGCGGACTTCGAAATGACATAGTCCTTGGCTATGGCGTCCGACGATATCCACTCGGTGATCCACCGAGAGTAGGCGTCGGTTGCCTTAAATTAGTGAGTTTGTTTATTCATGTGCGTGCCAGTATGTGTTGTCTTTGTAGGCTTAGGTTAACGCTTACAGGTATGTTATGGACATCTCCGGTGTTGTCCATTATACGGGAGCGTGATCTTTCGGCTCCGCCATAACCAGTCAAGTACTCCTGGAATTGGAAGAGATCTACGCTTTGAGAGGTGAGGCAGGTTTACACCGATATTTACCAATTTATTTTTTTATTTTTTTAAGTATGTAGTGAAGTTATCATTCAGATTTTAGTGTGTCTCTGTGCGTATATATATATGTGTGTGTGTGTGTGTGGGTGTGTGTTTCAAAAGATAGTTCTGCTAATCTGGTTAACCGGGACAGCGTCGTGCCCAGAGTATTAATCTCCAACGTGCTGTTTCGCCAGAGTTAACCAGAACGCATATATAACGCCATGTTCCGAGTGGTAACCACCGTTGGGACAAGTGTCATGAAATCAACACAGCCTACGACCCGTGCTTCGATGGCTTAGGTCATTTTAAGGAAAGCGTTAAGTACGCGAATCTAACTAACTGTCATGTTATCGTCGAACATGTCATCAAGCTCTCTGACTGTCCCTGTTGTCTCAGGTGTTGTATCTATTCCCTCCTTATGCAGGTCTTTGTTGACAATCGCTCCGTCGGTTGTCGGGCAAAATTGGGATTGAAACAGGCGTCTACGAGCCTTGACGATGTCGGTGTTCAATAACTGTTCAACTGGAAGTAGATCAGAAGGATTAGAGGTAAGGAGACTCATTATTGAGGCTTATGTGTAATTTCTAACAGCTTTGTCACTTACCAGTCTTGCTCATTTTTGTACGATGTACGTAAGCTTAAGATATCTCTGCAAATATCCCAAATCAAAATATGATCAACAACATCCAATATAAACAGGACAATGCATATATAAATATATATATATATGTATAGAAGTAGAAGATCTGCCGATTATACGGTCAGTGAATCAGAAAGTATATTTAAGTATGTATAATTATTTATTTCATTATATTGTTAATATTGCAGGCGTGTATTTATAAACGCTTTGTGATTAGTTGTGTGTTTAATGTACATGTTTTTAATCAGGCTTATTACACGCAGCTACTTCGATGTTGAACATCTCATCTTCGGACTGTATACCTAATACTGTATACGGGGCTTGTAGTTGACCACATAAACAAAGCAGATCATCTGAAACTAAGTATGTGTCGTCTTAATAAACTCGTATCCACGTCATATTTACTGAGAGCTGTCTTCGCTCTTCGCATATTAGTGTAAGGCTGATTAACGAATCGCCATAGCTACACTCACCGTGCCCGTTCTCGTCTGATGTTTCCTGTTCGTTAATCACTACGTGAGCACTGTTATGCTCAGCCCGCGTGTTCAGCGCCGACTGCAGATTGCGAATCGACGCAAACACGCCCATGTGTACATGCTCAACCACATCACACCTCTCCTGGCTGAACAAGTACACATGCCGAAAACGGTTCGGAGCGTCATTGCAAACTACTGCACTCGAGTAGCGACCTTCGAACGTCTTCAGGTCACTAGATGTCGCTATCGAGCTCATCAACGTGAAGTCGATATTATAGAATATCAACACCACGTGCTTACCAAATTGGTCAGCGAATTCGTCTATGTCGACGAGAAAGATATTGCTGCGTCTCTTAAACAGATGCTGTACGATATACTACTGCTCTTATACACACTAGCCATATGTCGATCTTTCGTCGATAAGCTATATTCAAAGGGAAACATACGGTGAGCCAAACGAAGTACAGCTTATGAGCATCGCCCCTGCCTGTCTCTATCTCTTTTTTCAGGAGATCGCTAAGTGTGTCGTCGTCGTCGACGAACCTGATGGCGCCCTGCAACCAAACCCCATCCCCCCTAATAGCGGACGTACCTTCATCGGCCAGCACTACTTCCTCGACGTGGTCCGAACGCTCCTCCTCTCCGCTGCTGCTAGCAGCAACCAGCAGCTGGTCGGCCATCCGTTTGCGATCCCTCTTCTTCTTTAGGTTAAGCTCGGTTGAGCGTCGCCTCACAGCCGGCAGAGACCCGACGATAGAATCGTCGAGCTCGTTCGAGCTCCCAAGCACACGCTCATCCTCTGCTTCGAAATCAAAAGGACCCTTGAATGTAAGGTTTTTTACTCGACCTTGCAATACGTCTGTTGTAGTAAGGGTTTTAACACGTTATTATGTATTAATGTTTTTACCATCAGCTCGTCGTCATCGACAAGGCCCGGTATTTCACTAGCCACGCTAGGACTGTTAGCCGGCTCGTACATCTCATAAACCTCTAAGCCTATCGAACTCTAAAAAAAGTGAGTTGTACGTGTACGTATTCGAGTGTGTGCTTTGAGTAGTGCTGATATTTCTGTGCATTCTCATTATCTCACAATATCAATCTCTCTATCTTTCTCTCTTTTCCTATGTTCTCAATCGCGCTCATTTTATTTTTTGGTTCTCTCTTTGATCAGGTCACGCTCATCATGGAACGTCTATCAGCGTTTACGACTCTCGTATTGATCAGGTGTCGTTGTCAGGCTGTGGTGTAGAAGAGGATCGTGGGCTTGGGCTAACTACCGTCGCGACTATAATGAAAGTGACAGAACACAAACCTCGCTATCGCGCTCTGGAGTGGGCGATAACGCGGTGGCTGTCGACATTTCGCGGTCATCGTCACATGAATGGGGGGACACGTTCATCTCCGAGGAGCATCGGCGCAGTGGTGAGTTGTGCTCACTATCCTATAAATTGTAGATTTTGTATACTGCTGCAGGAATACGGCTATCTGCATAGGCTACTCAAATTGGGGCGAAATTATGTGTATCTACGCGAATCAATGCAGTCGTAGTAGCGCTGCTACTAAGAAGGAAAGAGGAATTCGTCCTGTTTAGTCGTATAAGGAACACTTACACCCCCAGCAGGCTCAACGTGAGCCTCAATACCGTTTTCAGGGGTCAACGATCGTGGTGAGCGCTCAGGCGGCGGCAACTGAAATACAGCTGTGTTCGACTAGAAGTATCGAAGAAAAGAAAGCTCAGCGGGCTATCGTTTACCGGCGATGCGTCATCATCGTCGTCGTCGTTATCGTGCGTGGATGATCGTGGTGAGCGCTCAGGCGGCGGCAACTGAAATACAGCTGTGTTCGACTAGAAGTATCGAAGAAAAGAAAGCTCAGCGGGCTATCGTTTACCGGCGATGCGTCATCATCGTCGTCGTCGTTAATCTCGACGTCGGTGTCGTCGATGCTCTGTTCGCGTCTCGATTCTGTCTCCATATCAGCAGCAGGTGGGTTCTAAGCAACGCATATAAGAGCTTAAATCTCGTTCCAGCTAATGACCCTGAGCATTTGCTAAATGCTCATATGTGGTTAACTATTTTATATATATATGTATATGTGTATGTAGTGCTTTACCACGCCGGCCGTCCTGCATTTTTGCAAGAAGAAGTCGTTCATCACAACGAATGGAGCTGTGAGTCGTTCAAGTTTCTGTAATGAGCTTAGTGGTTAATCGTATATGGAGTTGACGCCGTCGGAGGCGAACACGCCAACGACTACGCTCACAACCATTCAGTAACCTCGAATTTTGTAATTTTTGTTTGTGCCCCGGAACCTGTGAAGTGCACTCGATAGTGTTCGGCGACAACGTTATCGGTACGGGTAGAAGCGAGGGATGTGAGTTCGTTCACAGTTTTCGAATGAAGACGTATGATTCGTAGCTTTATTGTGTCCACGAACTGTAAGCGATTCACGCTATTTCACTAGGTATGTATTGTTTTCGCTCACTTTGTAAGTCAATCTCTCTGTCGATTTTGCTTTATCTTTTTTGCTCTCTCTCTCACTCTCTTATTTGACATTTTTCGGTTCAGGCCATAGCACTTACCACGTCGCGCAGGTATGTACGAGAACTATCTAGTACAGAATACCAAATGTTCGGTACTACAC
This sequence comes from Heterorhabditis bacteriophora, assembly GCA_964036235.1. Classification (NCBI taxonomy): domain Eukaryota; kingdom Metazoa; phylum Nematoda; class Chromadorea; order Rhabditida; family Heterorhabditidae; genus Heterorhabditis; species Heterorhabditis bacteriophora. Next base: position 26,508 of record OZ038425.1, on the reverse strand, counting down.
CAAAGCCGGCGACCTTGACACAGATGGACGCCTGCACCAGGCCGGAGCCTATGCTGATCGACTGAAGAACGCGATGCCGACTGTGGCGTTTCACCACAAACGACGAGATTGTTTTCCTCTTCAGTTGATGAACCTTGAATGATAGGAGGATGACAAAGGCAAGGATAGTGACAATCATTTGTATTTTACTTTTCATTTTTTTCTAGCTTGCGTGCGTATTGTTTATCGTTGTATAGCGTTTTGTTATGTTAGTTACAATCGGAATCTTTACCACTATTGTGTTTCGTTATTGTCGAATGTATCTCAATAGATGCACTATGCTTAGTTGTTTTATCATGTATCGTGTCAGTGCGTAAGGCATTAGAGCTAAGCAGGGAAGAAAGAGAGTCGCGGCCAGCTACAGAGCCTACGTCTGCGTGCAAAACAGTCAGATGCCAAGACCCGACGAGACTGCGTCGCAAGCGCCACCAAACACCGCGTTACCTCGTAAACTCCCAGCGGGCCCATTGCCTCGTCAGAGGGTATGTTCGTGTCCTGTATGACAACACGCAGGAGAAGGGCAGGATCGAGAAGAGTAGCTTAAAGATGTACGTCACACTACTGTCTCCATTTATAAGGCTTACTTCGCGAAGCCCAACTAGTCATATTTACATACCCGTTATCAGTTTAATGTACGCAAAAGCGATACATTCTACAGAGAAGTATCGCGGAGCATCACCGATGCGGGGCCAGAAGGAAACAATACAGTGGCTCTCGCGACGAACGTTGCTCATTGTTTTCTGGTAGGCTCGGAGTCTAAACGAAACTATTAACAGAATAAACAAGTATTCAACGATGGAAGGCATACAGGTAGGGTGAAACCCAGTTTGCAAACTGTTTGGTTTAATAAAATCAGGCACTTGTAAAGGCGATCTTTATTTGCATATATACAAAAAAAAAATAAAAAATATATACACTAAGTAACAGCTCAGAAGCTGTTACTTAGGATGACGATCGTACTGATCGCCTTTGCCTCCACGCCATAACCGGCCAGGAGTTGGCCGTACGTGGAGAAAGGCGCAGTGAGTGCCTCCACCTCTCTCTCAGCGGGACAACACCTCCCGCCTAAGAGAGAGGCTTTCAGCCCCTCACTGCTAAACCTCCCTCCACGCTCGGGTGGTGGGTCTTCGGCCACTCCTTCGTCAACGCAGCTCTTCTTCTTCTTCTTCTGCTTCTTCTTCTCGTCCCCTGCGTTGAACGGCCGGCGGACTGTAACAAACATTCAGGTCAGTGCTAGTTATTCTAAATCGGCTTAACTGGAAGAGACATGTACGGGTAGGCAAACTTACGTCTCATCGGCACTTGGTGGCTGGCAAACGGCTTCTCTGCTAACGACGCAAGTCCAACCTGCACCTTGAACGTTGCGTCGTAGCAGATGAAGCCGTACACCTGGCTGCACGACAGCGCTATCGTGCCGAGCTCCATGGCGCTCCATTCACTCTGAAATCAAGAATAGAATAGGCTTACTGAAGTAAATGTAGACGACGAGGTTCTAGGTAACGTTAATCAAGCTTACGCACTCCGCGGAAGATCAGGAGCGTGTCGCTCAGCTTAGCGTCCTTCTTCATTTTGCTGACGTGCAGCCTCTGGGCTAACGCGTGGAGCTCCGAGTCGGTGACGAAGTCCATCACGTTATTCGTCGTCAAAATCGGCTTTGACGACAGCTGGGAGAGAGGAGGATACGGTAAGCAAAACGGTATTCAGTATCATTCCAGGAACGCAGAGGTAGACAGCGAGGGTAAGAGAGAGAGCGTGAGAGACCATGCGCGGTGTGGTAGAGAGCGAGGGGAAAGGGGCGTGGCCTCTGACCGCTATAAAAGGCGACGGTTGCCTCTAGGAGGCCTAAATACTGCACGCAACTCACCGGTCCGAGGGCTGTTATCCAGATCCTCGCATCCACAGCTCGGGTTTGAGCCTTCTCCCACTCCCTCTTGTACGCCAGCGTCTTCTCCTTCTTACTCTGCTCTCCCCCGAGCTGCTGCATCTCTCGGACCGCTTGCAGCGCCATGCCCAGTTCCTGAGAGAAAAAATCATTACACCCAGGTAACTCATTCTGCTGAAATTTAACTGATCCAGATATCTACCTCGTGCCACACTCGCACCGACGTGGCGCTGCCAGTTGCCACCTCGGCCCCGTACTTCTCGAGCATGAGGAGACACTTTGGCCTATCCGCTGTGTACAGCTTGGTTAAGACTGGTACCACAGAGGAACCAGCCAAGTGCACCCCCTGTAAAGGTGAGCATTAAGTATAGAGTGTGAGTTGTTTTTAGTATGAAATATCTTACCATGTCGAGAAGCCGGCAAATCGGCTTACGGAGGCCTTCCGGTGAAGCCGCGATACGCCACAGATAGCCTTTCCTATAAGCAAAAAAAAGAGGTAATGGATGAGAATTTAGCCGAATCAAGTAACTTACGACTCGACGTCGTCCTTCGTCAAGTACCCGTTATCCCTCAGGACGTCGAGTAGCTGTCCAAATCTACCGCGGCGAATGTACACCGACTCATCGTCGGTCCCATCCCGTTTCACCGACCAAACGGTCGCCGCGTAGACACGGACCTACAACACGAAACGGTGACGTTAGGCTTAGTATTACTAATAAATAATATGTGTGAAAGATTCATGACTCACTCTATCTGTGAGCGTGTATTCCGACTGTTGTCGGTCCCGGATGTTGTCGACGAACAAGTTCGCCATCAGGTGGTGCACGAGGGTGCCCGGTGTTGGTGGGCACCAAACAGTGCAGTCGGCGGCGCTGGCCTCCCGCCGACTGCACTCCTCGTCGAACAGCGCCTGATTCTTCAGGACCGACACGCGGCACCGGATCATGAAGCCCTGAAGAGAACAGGTTAGTGAGTGAACGCTAGCATGGAATAATGTCGCCCTAATGGTCAATTAACGGAAAAAACGCTGGACCACTTACTCCGCCGAGGACTTTTCGCAGCTCGGACCTCTTGAACTGCGACAGGGCATGAAGGCGATGGTTGCCTTCAGCCACGAGGAAGCGGAACTTCTCCTCGTTGTCGCAGTCGTACTCCCTGTCCAGCTGAGCGTCGGCGGCACCACTGGCTGGCACGGGGAAAAAGGTCTCGGCGTCTTTTGCGCCCATCACGATCCACCTATCAAAAGTTATCGATTAATTTCATCTAATAAGCATATTGGTGGATCTAACTAACCAGGAAGTCCTCTGAAGAACGTCCAAGGCCGATGCCCCACCCTCCCTCAACCTCTTCTGGATGCCCTCAGATCTGGACATGTCCAGCGGCCTCAAAAACCCCATCACACCCTGATTCTGAACGAGATCCATAGGCAGGATCTGAAACAATAGTCTCTTATGCTGCAGAGTACCGTACACTGAGTACTGTGATTTAACTATACATACCCTCGTGTAGAAGAAGTCTACAGCGTCTTTCAGCTGCAACGTCGCGTCTGTGAACGTCGACGTCATCTGAAATACAAGTTTCAGACTCAATGCTAGTAAGGTAAGTTATCTTTGATGAAACTTACATGTCTGCACACTTGCTGGTATGCAGCTTCTTCTGCGTCCACTGCCACCGTGGACGCCTCTTCTACACGGCTCGTTCCAGGCATATCCGCCTGAAATACAAAACCGACGATGGTCACCAGTGCATTGGACAAGTTAACTCCCTTACCTGGCGTGCGGCTTCCTCAGCCACAGACGAAGCCGGTCGCCTCCTCTTCGCGGCTCCTTGTGCGGGGCTCTGAAAAAGGTGAGAGTTATTGTATGACTACGACTCCCGATGTTCGTGTAACAGTGTACCTGTGTCGTTTCAGGAACGACAGGCACCTCGACGAAGGCTTGCTTTCTCTTCTTCGTCTTCTGCGTCTGAAGAAGAGACATAAACGACGTAAGTAGGTGTAGATCTCTAATTAAACTTAGTCGATAATAAACATACCTCGGCAACCGTCACTGCCTTCTCCTTTGCCGCCGCCGTCGGAGCTGCCACTTCTCCGAGCACGATCGGATCCTGGAATGGAACAGAGTTCACATTCAGAATCAATGTGATACGTCAGGAACTGCTAGTGGTACAGAAAAGGACAAACCACGGCCATCCTAGCCACCTTCTCTATCCTCTTCTTCCCCTCTCCCGCCTTCGTCCTCGGAGCTCTCACTTCTCCCAGCACGATCGGATCCTGGAATGGAAAAGATTACATTGATTCTAAATGTCAGCTACGTCAAGAAGTGCTACTGGTTCAGAAAAGGACAAACCACGGCCGCTTCTTTAGGCCTCTCGGCTGCTGGCGCGGCGGACGCCTTCTTACCGCCTGCGAGGAAGTAGTCCTCCACGGACATACCTCCTTTTCTCATTTTCTTCACCTTCTTTCCCTGAAAGAAGGTTATAGCAATAAGCTTTTCACGCAGGTGTACTCTCGAACTAACCCCCTCCAACTTCTGCCTGTTGGCACCATCTCCTTCTCCAGCAACCGCCACCTCTGTGGCACCAACCACCATCTGAAAAGCGAGTGTATCCACAGAAGCTAATCGACCAGTCGTACGTTGATAAGTCGTTATCAGAAACACCTACCTCTACTACCGCCGCCACTTCCGCCTCTACGGCTCTTTCTCTCTCCACGTCCTCGACGGCCCTCTGAAACACATTAACCTGCAGATATTCTCTCAGTTGTAATCGTCATCACTCACCGTCACAACGGCCTCCATCGAAGCCACCACGGCCCGCTCTACATCCATCTCCCCGCCAAGGACGGCTACCTGGAACGAAACAGTGCTACCAGCCAATTCGTCGTAGGCTTCTCAACCATTAAGAAGTATGCAAATGAGGACAAGTGTAGGGTGTTCTGTGAGGATTACACATCGCTCTAGCCCCCCTACCCCCACCTATCCGATTTTCGGTGTCGAAAATCGGATACTAGTCAATACCCCCTACCCCCACCTATCCGATTTTCGACGCTGAAAATCGGATACCCCCTACCCCCACCTATCCGATTTTCAGCGTCGAAAATCGGATACCCCCTACCTCTACCTATCCGATTTTCAGCGTCGAAAATGGGATACTAATCGATACCCCCTACCCCCACCTATCCGATTTTCGGTGTCGAAAATCGGATACCCGCCACTAATGTATGTTTTAAAGTTATTTATTTAATATTTATTTAACCCACCTCTACATCGATCACACCTGATACCGAAGACATTGACATTCTCGAGTGAATTGTTTAAGTTGATTGCTGAAAAAACAATACAGCATGTATTGAAGTTTCAATAAATAAATATTTCTATGTATTATGTCGTGTACGTTAAAAAAATAGACTAGCGTTTTACAAAAACAAAACGAAACGTTTTTAATAATGTTAAACTGTTTAATAATTAAACAACCATACGTTCGTTATTATGATAATAGGCTTATATGTGGTAAGCAAACACGTTTAAATCGAATATTCAAAGATTTTAAATGACTAATACGATTAATGAACATATAATTAAATATATAATACAGATAATATTTAAAGAGAAAAACGGTATTAATTAATAATAAACAATAAAGCACTGTTAAATAAATCGGAAAAAAATATTAAACGAACTGTTATACGAACCGACTGGTTGGTTTACTCGGCTATTAAAAATGGACGCTGTGTAGAGTGCCTTAGGGGGCTTTACAGAAAATACACCAGATAAATGCGGGAAAGATAACTGTTTGAACTGTCTACTGAGGCAAGTAGATCAGTACAGTCTGTGTGGGTTCTCAGATGATTTGCAGATGCGTCAGGACGACCTAGAAAGAGACCTAGGTGTGTCTATATATTCCCGATTCATTACGAAGCGTGTCTACAGAACCTAGAATGGAACACGAGTGGGTCTGGAGGTCCTAGAATGGAATCGAAGGCCTTCAAATGGTACTGAGTACGGTATACTGGACCCCTAAGATCCTTTTAACCTATAGATTCTAGTACTCTCTACCTCCTCAGATCCTTTTAACCTATAGATTCTAGTGTCTCCGATGTTCTTAGAGACTCAGAGGGTATAGATTCACTCTCTCTCACCTCTTGAGAGTCTATAAGGGTACAGGTTACGGTATCTTAAACCGCTTAACAGTCTATAAGGGTATAGATTCAGTCTCTCTCGCTCTCTTAGAGTGTATAAGGGTATAGATTTCAGTGTCTTCCACCCTCTTAGATACTCAGAGGGTATAGATTCACTCTCTCCCACCTCTTGAGAGTGTGTAAGGGTATAGGTTACGCTATCTTAAACCCCTTAACAGTGTATAAGGGTACAGGTTACGGTATCTTAAACCGCTTAACAGTCTATAAGGGTATAGATTCAGTCTCTCTCGCTCTCTTAGAGTGTATAAGGGTATAGATTTCAGTGTCTTTCACCCTCTTAGAGACTCAGAGGGCATAGATTCACTCTCTCTCACCTCTTGAGAGTGTGTAAGGGTATAGGTTACGCTATCTTAAACCCCTTCACAGTGTATAAGGGTATAGATTTCAGTGTCTTTCACCCTCTTAGAGACTCAGAGGGTATAGATTCACTCTCTCTCACCTCTTGAGAGTCTATAAGGGTACAGGTTACGGTATCTTAAACCGCTTAACAGTCTATAAGGGTATAGATTCAGTCTCTCTCGCTCTCTTAGAGTGTATAAGGGTATAGATTTCAGTGTCTTCCACCCTCTTAGATACTCAGAGGGTATAGATTCACTCTCTCCCACCTCTTGAGAGTGTGTAAGGGTATAGGTTACGCTATCTTAAACCCCTTCACAGTGTATAAGGGTATAGATTTCAGTGTCTTTCACCCTCTTAGAGACTCAGAGGGTATAGATTCACTCTCTCTCACCTCTTGAGAGTCTATAAGGGTACAGGTTACGGTATCTTAAACCGCTTAACAGTCTATAAGGGTATAGATTCAGTCTCTCTCGCTCTCTTAGAGTGTATAAGGGTATAGATTTCAGTGTCTTCCACCCTCTTAGATACTCAGAGGGTATAGATTCACTCTCTCCCACCTCTTGAGAGTGTGTAAGGGTATAGGTTACGCTATCTTAAACCCCTTCACAGTGTATAAGGGTATAGATTTCAGTGTCTTTCACCCTCTTAGAGACTCAGAGGGTATAGATTCACTCTCTCTCACCTCTTGAGAGTCTATAAGGGTACAGGTTACGGTATCTTAAACCGCTTAACAGTCTATAAGGGTATAGATTCAGTCTCTCTCGCTCTCTTAGAGTGTATAAGGGTATAGATTTCAGTGTCTTCCACCCTCTTAGATACTCAGAGGGTATAGATTCACTCTCTCCCACCTCTTGAGAGTGTGTAAGGGTATAGGTTACGCTATCTTAAACCCCTTCACAGTGTATAAGGGTATAGATTTCAGTGTCTTTCACCCTCTTAGAGACTCAGAGGGTATAGATTCACTCTCTCTCACCTCTTGAGAGTCTATAAGGGTACAGGTTACGGTATCTTAAACCGCTTAACAGTCTATAAGGGTATAGATTCAGTCTCTCTCGCTCTCTTAGAGTGTATAAGGGTATAGATTTCAGTGTCTTCCACCCTCTTAGATACTCAGAGGGTATAGATTCACTCTCTCCCACCTCTTGAGAGTGTGTAAGGGTATAGGTTACGCTATCTTAAACCCCTTAACAGTGTATAAGGGTACAGGTTACGGTATCTTAAACCGCTTAACAGTCTATAAGGGTATAGATTCAGTCTCTCTCGCTCTCTTAGAGTGTATAAGGGTATAGATTTCAGTGTCTTCCACCCTCTTAGATACTCAGAGGGTATAGATTCACTCTCTCCCACCTCTTGAGAGTGTGTAAGGGTATAGGTTACGCTATCTTAAACCCCTTCACAGTGTATAAGGGTATAGATTTCAGTGTCTTTCACCCTCTTAGAGACTCAGAGGGTATAGATTCACTCTCTCTCACCTCTTGAGAGTCTATAAGGGTACAGGTTACGGTATCTTAAACCGCTTAACAGTCTATAAGGGTATAGATTCAGTCTCTCTCGCTCTCTTAGAGTGTATAAGGGTATAGATTTCAGTGTCTTCCACCCTCTTAGATACTCAGAGGGTATAGATTCACTCTCTCCCACCTCTTGAGAGTGTGTAAGGGTATAGGTTACGCTATCTTAAACCCCTTCACAGTGTATAAGGGTACAGGTTACGGTATCTTAAACCGCTTAACAGTCTATAAGGGTATAGATTCAGTCTCTCTCGCTCTCTTAGAGTGTATAAGGGTATAGATTTCAGTGTCTTCCACCCTCTTAGATACTCAGAGGGTATAGATTCACTCTCTCCCACCTCTTGAGAGTGTGTAAGGGTATAGGTTACGCTATCTTAAACCCCTTCACAGTGTATAAGGGTATAGATTTCAGTGTCTTTCACCCTCTTAGAGACTCAGAGGGTATAGATTCACTCTCTCTCACCTCTTGAGAGTCTATAAGGGTACAGGTTACGGTATCTTAAACCGCTTAACAGTCTATAAGGGTATAGATTCAGTCTCTCTCGCTCTCTTAGAGTGTATAAGGGTATAGATTTCAGTGTCTTCCACCCTCTTAGATACTCAGAGGGTATAGATTCACTCTCTCCCACCTCTTGAGAGTGTGTAAGGGTATAGGTTACGCTATCTTAAACCCCTTCACAGTGTATAAGGGTATAGATTTCAGTGTCTTTCACCCTCTTAGAGACTCAGAGGGTATAGATTCACTCTCTCTCACCTCTTGAGAGTCTATAAGGGTACAGGTTACGGTATCTTAAACCGCTTAACAGTCTATAAGGGTATAGATTCAGTCTCTCTCGCTCTCTTAGAGTGTATAAGGGTATAGATTTCAGTGTCTTCCACCCTCTTAGATACTCAGAGGGTATAGATTCACTCTCTCCCACCTCTTGAGAGTGTGTAAGGGTATAGGTTACGCTATCTTAAACCCCTTAACAGTGTATAAGGGTACAGGTTACGGTATCTTAAACCGCTTAACAGTCTATAAGGGTATAGATTCAGTCTCTCTCGCTCTCTTAGAGTGTATAAGGGTATAGATTTCAGTGTCTTCCACCCTCTTAGATACTCAGAGGGTATAGATTCACTCTCTCCCACCTCTTGAGAGTGTGTAAGGGTATAGGTTACGCTATCTTAAACCCCTTAACAGTGTATAAGGGTACAGGTTACGGTATCTTAAACCGCTTAACAGTCTATAAGGGTATAGATTCAGTCTCTCTCGCTCTCTTAGAGTGTATAAGGGTGTAGATTTCAGTGTCTTTCACCCTCTTAGATACTCAGAGGGTATAGATTCTTGTACTCACTACCTCCTGATACCCTTTGAACCTATAGATTACTGTGCTCTCTACCTCATTGTATATAGCCGGTGAAGGCTAGGTGTCAGAACACCATAGGTGATATATAAATGGTAATCGGTGTACTCCCACATTAAACGGCGCCTGACTGTTGCTCATATCAATCACAACTAGCGTCCCTAGGTGCGCCGATTTCTTGTCAGAAATACGTAGGAAATCTCGTCCATCTTAAGCGTCGAGACTCTGATGACGTCAAATTAAATGGAAAAGGCCTAAGCCAAAAGTTAGTTCTTCATGTTCAAAAGCAAGCCTATGTATCGTATCGTGCAAAGGTGAGTCACACTCATGTGCATGTAAACACAAGCAATTTCGCAAAATCAGATTGGTAATACAGTTTGCGATTTTGTGTTTGTATCCTAAATGGCACTACCGGTATTAATTCGGAGTATAGAACAAATCGGCTGATAATAGGACGGAATTAAACTAGGTGTGTTACAGTGGCTGGCACAAGCTACGCCCAGGTGACAAACCGAGTGAGTGCGAGTCTGTACAATGGTAATAAGGGATCTAAGCCTTATAGGCACTCTCTGTAGTGGATTCCCACTACCAGTTCTAGGCTTCTCCCTATTGCAATTTAGTAAAATGCACAATTGTCTTAGCTGCAACATATAATGTCGCAAAAATTTTACGATCTGACATGAATGCGTCTATTATTTTAAATGTACGGCGCCTATGTTATGAGAAATGCGATGCGCAACATGATATAAAAAGCTACGAATAGCCGCGGCAATCGGCGATATTGTGAGAACGGCAGGAGAATGTAGACCGCGCCCGTATATAAAGAGCCATGAATACCCACAGCTCTATTCGCGCCCCTGCAACCGTTCTGAGCGGTCATCTCTATTTTTACTTTATATTCACTTTATAGTACTTTGTACTTATATAATTTCTACTGTTAATCGCTCTGTTGTACATTTCTTGTTCGTTGTCAATAAAGGTTTAATTACCCAAGTTTGAGGTACACGCCAACACGCACGCAGCAAATAAACCCCCTCGACGTCCCGCGTGGCAGGAGAACTAGAACACCAACACCGGGAGCTGATTTATTACACGTGCTCTGTCAGCCGACCGATGCCTCTGTTCATAGGCCATTTCTCTGTCAGCCGACCGATGCCTCTGTTCATAGTCCATTTCTCTGTCAGCCGACCGACGCCTCTGTTCATAGGCCATTTCTCTGTCAGCCGACCGATGCCTCTGTTCATAGGCCATTTCTCTGTCAGCCGACCGACGCCTCTGTTCATAGGCCATTTCTCTGTCAGCCGACCGATGCCTCTGTTCATAGGCCATTTCTCTGTCAGCCGACTAAGGTGACAAATCTATTCAGAGCAAAGCCTGACCCACGTACTATGCTAGTCTCATATATAAAAACTTAGAAGAGGAAGAAAACAACTACAGTGAACTAAGTTTTGAAAGTAGGAACTTTTGGAAGCTATATTTAGAAACGAAAATCGAGCTCTCATGGCTTACTACAATTTCGTCTTGCTAAGCCTGCAAGAACCTCGAAAAGATGAGTAATTATATTTCAGACGAACTGCAAACTTAACTCAACTGAACCCCTACGCACCACATTACAGAAACCTATTCTGTATAGCCTACAAATATCTGAACAAGTTTTTCAACGATTGAAGAGGTGAGGAAATAAGATATACGCTTATAATTGTAAAAACCTAACATTTCATAAAATCAACTTGCCACAGTCATTAATCGATAATGGTTTTCGTGCACAGGAAATGTTTAGGGCTTCAAATACTGGATCAAGTGGAACCCGCATTGCACACACGGTAACTTGCACCGCTAAGCCGCAATCGCTCTCGATAAGATGTGATTCGGCATATGTAACGTTCCTAATTTTTAGAGAAACGCACTAATTCAGAAAATAATCTGTAAAGGAACAGGATGAAGGCCAGGAACATGAATAGAGAGGCAACCGTTACGCAAAAGTCCGTTAACATTACCCCCATAAGGAGCCTTCCTAAGGTGTCAAAGCCCAAGCCTAAGCTTATCCCCCTCTGCAGTATCCGGTCCCGGGACGTGGGATCGTTATACTAAGTGGAACAGATAAAGAATACGACGGCACGAGAAGGTAAGCTGTGGAGTTTGCAGTGAGCTTTTCGACTCTTTTTCGTTTCAACATGTTTTCTCAGGCCTCGGGACAGCACAGGAGCAGGTCGAGTATCGAGAAGCAGTACACTTGAGATGAGATGTGCCCCATCACCCCCCGCGAGGGTAGATCGTTTGGACGACGGTTGATGACCCATACTCTACGTCTAAAGAACATGACATTGTATCTAGGTAATCTATACAGGTTCAATTCGCCATCAATTGCTTATTCTGACAGCACCTCAGAATCTAGATGTATGCCTAAGTTCATGAGGAAATCCGTAAAAGTTTTATTCCTGCAGCTGAGTATCGGCAAACACTCCTCAGAATCCTATCAGGTTTAGATACCCAGTCATCCTGCACTGAAAAAGCAGACCGTTTATTGTCAACACAGTATCCTTAGTCACATTCTCTAGTTTGAAAAAAGCCGCCTATCCTAATTCGGCGTCGTAGATTTCCTAGGCTTTAATGTTTTAGCACATTAATTTCCAGGCGTGAAGAGATAACGGGTTGGAAACAAATCGGCAGTTGGGAGGAAAATCGACCAGAGGAGGAGCCAAGAAACGAAATCGTTTTCTTGCCCACTTTGTAAACCTCTGATCATGTCAATAAACTCATTTGTCCTTCTTGTGCAAGTGGTTTTCTCCGTGTCTGGAATTACAATTTGCTAATTAAGTTATTTTAGAGATCGGAATACGCTCACCCCCTATGTTGTTAATGCACTCAATTATGCATTACATCTTCCTGACTATTACCAGGCTTTCCCCGGGATTTCTTGTCCTTAACTCGTTCAAACGTTGGCTGAGCCGGCTGGTGTACTCTAGACAACCCTACCTATCCAGAGTTTTAAACCATAGCTCACAGGCCTTTACCGTATGAAAAATCCTGCTGCTGGTTTGGAGTTCGTTGAGGACGCCTCTCAGTCCCCGACAGCCGTAATCTAAGCCTAGCGAAGTCAGACACTGTCTACCTGTGCGTGCAAATACCAACAAGCTACCACATCACGCACTACTTACAATTATCAGCGCGCAAAGCCCTCCCCTAAAAGCGCCAGCGTTGGCCAAGTGGATGTATCGGTGATAAGTTAGGATTCGGGTCACGGGTTCGAATCCACTTAGCGGCGCCAGCTATTGATATTGAATAGCACTCCATGAAAAAGGCTTAGCACTCCATGAAAAAGGCTTAGCACTCCATGAAAAAGGCTTAGCACTCCATGAAAAAGGCTTAGCACTCCATGAAAAAGGCTTAGCACTCCATGAAAAAGGCTTAGCACTCCATGAAAAAGGCTTAGCACTCCATGAAAAAGGCTTAGCACTCCATGAAAAAGGCTTAGCACTCCATGAAAAAGGCTTAGCACTCCATGAAAAAGGCTTAGCACTCCATGAAAAAGGCTTAGCACTCCATGAAAAAGGCTTAGCACTCCATGAAAAAGGCTTAGCACTCCATGAAAAAGGCTTAGCACTCCATGAAAAAGGCTTAGCACTCCATGAAAAAGGCTTAGCACTCCATGAAAAAGGCTTAGCACTCCATGAAAAAGGCTTAGCACTCCATGAAAAAGGCTTAGCACTCCATGAAAAAGGCTTAGCACTCCATGAAAAAGGCTTAGCACTCCATGAAAAAGGCTTAGCACTCCATGAAAAAGGCTTAGCACTCCATGAAAAAGGCTTAGCACTCCATGAAAAAGGCTTAGCACTCCATGAAAAAGGCTTAGCACTCCATGAAAAAGGCTTAGCACTCCATGAAAAAGGCTTAGCACTCCATGAAAAAGGCTTAGCACTCCATGAAAAAGGCTTAGCACTCCATGAAAAAGGCTTAGCACTCCATGAAAAAGGCTTAGCACTCCATGAAAAAGGCTTAGCACTCCATGAAAAAGGCTTAGCACTCCATGAAAAAGGCTTAGCACTCCATGAAAAAGGCTTAGCACTCCATGAAAAAGGCTTAGCACTCCATGAAAAAGGCTTAGCACTCCATGAAAAAGGCTTAGCACTCCATGAAAAAGGCTTAGCACTCCATGAAAAAGGCTTAGCACTCCATGAAAAAGGCTTAGCACTCCATGAAAAAGGCTTAGCACTCCATGAAAAAGGCTTAGCACTCCATGAAAAAGGCTTAGCACTCCATGAAAAAGGCTTAGCACTCCATGAAAAAGGCTTAGCACTCCATGAAAAAGGCTTAGCACTCCATGAAAAAGGCTTAGCACTCCATGAAAAAGGCTTAGCACTCCATGAAAAAGGCTTAGCACTCCATGAAAAAGGCTTAGCACTCCATGAAAAAGGCTTAGCACTCCATGAAAAAGGCTTAGCACTCCATGAAAAAGGCTTAGCACTCCATGAAAAAGGCTTAGCACTCCATGAAAAAGGCTTAGCACTCCATGAAAAAGGCTTAGCACTCCATGAAAAAGGCTTAGCACTCCATGAAAAAGGCTTAGCACTCCATGAAAAAGGCTTAGCACTCCATGAAAAAGGCTTAGCACTCCATGAAAAAGGCTTAGCACTCCATGAAAAAGGCTTAGCACTCCATGAAAAAGGCTTAGCACTCCATGAAAAAGGCTTAGCACTCCATGAAAAAGGCTTAGCACTCCATGAAAAAGGCTTAGCACTCCATGAAAAAGGCTTAGCACTCCATGAAAAAGGCTTAGCACTCCATGAAAAAGGCTTAGCACTCCATGAAAAAGGCTTAGCACTCCATGAAAAAGGCTTAGCACTCCATGAAAAAGGCTTAGCACTCCATGAAAAAGGCTTAGCACTCCATGAAAAAGGCTTAGCACTCCATGAAAAAGGCTTAGCACTCCATGAAAAAGGCTTAGCACTCCATGAAAAAGGCTTAGCACTCCATGAAAAAGGCTTAGCACTCCATGAAAAAGGCTTAGCACTCCATGAAAAAGGCTTAGCACTCCATGAAAAAGGCTTAGCACTCCATGAAAAAGGCTTAGCACTCCATGAAAAAGGCTTAGCACTCCATGAAAAAGGCTTAGCACTCCATGAAAAAGGCTTAGCACTCCATGAAAAAGGCTTAGCACTCCATGAAAAAGGCTTAGCACTCCATGAAAAAGGCTTAGCACTCCATGAAAAAGGCTTAGCACTCCATGAAAAAGGCTTAGCACTCCATGAAAAAGGCTTAGCACTCCATGAAAAAGGCTTAGCACTCCATGAAAAAGGCTTAGCACTCCATGAAAAAGGCTTAGCACTCCATGAAAAAGGCTTAGCACTCCATGAAAAAGGCTTAGCACTCCATGAAAAAGGCTTAGCACTCCATGAAAAAGGCTTAGCACTCCATGAAAAAGGCTTAGCACTCCATGAAAAAGGCTTAGCACTCCATGAAAAAGGCTTAGCACTCCATGAAAAAGGCTTAGCACTCCATGAAAAAGGCTTAGCACTCCATGAAAAAGGCTTAGCACTCCATGAAAAAGGCTTAGCACTCCATGAAAAAGGCTTAGCACTCCATGAAAAAGGCTTAGCACTCCATGAAAAAGGCTTAGCACTCCATGAAAAAGGCTTAGCACTCCATGAAAAAGGCTTAGCACTCCATGAAAAAGGCTTAGCACTCCATGAAAAAGGCTTAGCACTCCATGAAAAAGGCTTAGCACTCCATGAAAAAGGCTTAGCACTCCATGAAAAAGGCTTAGCACTCCATGAAAAAGGCTTAGCACTCCATGAAAAAGGCTTAGCACTCCATGAAAAAGGCTTAGCACTCCATGAAAAAGGCTTAGCACTCCATGAAAAAGGCTTAGCACTCCATGAAAAAGGCTTAGCACTCCATGAAAAAGGCTTAGCACTCCATGAAAAAGGCTTAGCACTCCATGAAAAAGGCTTAGCACTCCATGAAAAAGGCTTAGCACTCCATGAAAAAGGCTTAGCACTCCATGAAAAAGGCTTAGCACTCCATGAAAAAGGCTTAGCACTCCATGAAAAAGGCTTAGCACTCCATGAAAAAGGCTTAGCACTCCATGAAAAAGGCTTAGCACTCCATGAAAAAGGCTTAGCACTCCATGAAAAAGGCTTAGCACTCCATGAAAAAGGCTTAGCACTCCATGAAAAAGGCTTAGCACTCCATGAAAAAGGCTTAGCACTCCATGAAAAAGGCTTAGCACTCCATGAAAAAGGCTTAGCACTCCATGAAAAAGGCTTAGCACTCCATGAAAAAGGCTTAGCACTCCATGAAAAAGGCTTAGCACTCCATGAAAAAGGCTTAGCACTCCATGAAAAAGGCTTAGCACTCCATGAAAAAGGCTTAGCACTCCATGAAAAAGGCTTAGCACTCCATGAAAAAGGCTTAGCACTCCATGAAAAAGGCTTAGCACTCCATGAAAAAGGCTTAGCACTCCATGAAAAAGGCTTAGCACTCCATGAAAAAGGCTTAGCACTCCATGAAAAAGGCTTAGCACTCCATGAAAAAGGCTTAGCACTCCATGAAAAAGGCTTAGCACTCCATGAAAAAGGCTTAGCACTCCATGAAAAAGGCTTAGCACTCCATGAAAAAGGCTTAGCACTCCATGAAAAAGGCTTAGCACTCCATGAAAAAGGCTTAGCACTCCATGAAAAAGGCTTAGCACTCCATGAAAAAGGCTTAGCACTCCATGAAAAAGGCTTAGCACTCCATGAAAAAGGCTTAGCACTCCATGAAAAAGGCTTAGCACTCCATGAAAAAGGCTTAGCACTCCATGAAAAAGGCTTAGCACTCCATGAAAAAGGCTTAGCACTCCATGAAAAAGGCTTAGCACTCCATGAAAAAGGCTTAGCACTCCATGAAAAAGGCTTAGCACTCCATGAAAAAGGCTTAGCACTCCATGAAAAAGGCTTAGCACTCCATGAAAAAGGCTTAGCACTCCATGAAAAAGGCTTAGCACTCCATGAAAAAGGCTTAGCACTCCATGAAAAAGGCTTAGCACTCCATGAAAAAGGCTTAGCACTCCATGAAAAAGGCTTAGCACTCCATGAAAAAGGCTTAGCACTCCATGAAAAAGGCTTAGCACTCCATGAAAAAGGCTTAGCACTCCATGAAAAAGGCTTAGCACTCCATGAAAAAGGCTTAGCACTCCATGAAAAAGGCTTAGCACTCCATGAAAAAGGCTTAGCACTCCATGAAAAAGGCTTAGCACTCCATGAAAAAGGCTTAGCACTCCATGAAAAAGGCTTAGCACTCCATGAAAAAGGCTTAGCACTCCATGAAAAAGGCTTAGCACTCCATGAAAAAGGCTTAGCACTCCATGAAAAAGGCTTAGCACTCCATGAAAAAGGCTTAGCACTCCATGAAAAAGGCTTAGCACTCCATGAAAAAGGCTTAGCACTCCATGAAAAAGGCTTAGCACTCCATGAAAAAGGCTTAGCACTCCATGAAAAAGGCTTAGCACTCCATGAAAAAGGCTTAGCACTCCATGAAAAAGGCTTAGCACTCCATGAAAAAGGCTTAGCACTCCATGAAAAAGGCTTAGCACTCCATGAAAAAGGCTTAGCACTCCATGAAAAAGGCTTAGCACTCCATGAAAAAGGCTTAGCACTCCATGAAAAAGGCTTAGCACTCCATGAAAAAGGCTTAGCACTCCATGAAAAAGGCTTAGCACTCCATGAAAAAGGCTTAGCACTCCATGAAAAAGGCTTAGCACTCCATGAAAAAGGCTTAGCACTCCATGAAAAAGGCTTAGCACTCCATGAAAAAGGCTTAGCACTCCATGAAAAAGGCTTAGCACTCCATGAAAAAGGCTTAGCACTCCATGAAAAAGGCTTAGCACTCCATGAAAAAGGCTTAGCACTCCATGAAAAAGGCTTAGCACTCCATGAAAAAGGCTTAGCACTCCATGAAAAAGGCTTAGCACTCCATGAAAAAGGCTTAGCACTCCATGAAAAAGGCTTAGCACTCCATGAAAAAGGCTTAGCACTCCATGAAAAAGGCTTAGCACTCCATGAAAAAGGCTTAGCACTCCATGAAAAAGGCTTAGCACTCCATGAAAAAGGCTTAGCACTCCATGAAAAAGGCTTAGCACTCCATGAAAAAGGCTTAGCACTCCATGAAAAAGGCTTAGCACTCCATGAAAAAGGCTTAGCACTCCATGAAAAAGGCTTAGCACTCCATGAAAAAGGCTTAGCACTCCATGAAAAAGGCTTAGCACTCCATGAAAAAGGCTTAGCACTCCATGAAAAAGGCTTAGCACTCCATGAAAAAGGCTTAGCACTCCATGAAAAAGGCTTAGCACTCCATGAAAAAGGCTTAGCACTCCATGAAAAAGGCTTAGCACTCCATGAAAAAGGCTTAGCACTCCATGAAAAAGGCTTAGCACTCCATGAAAAAGGCTTAGCACTCCATGAAAAAGGCTTAGCACTCCATGAAAAAGGCTTAGCACTCCATGAAAAAGGCTTAGCACTCCATGAAAAAGGCTTAGCACTCCATGAAAAAGGCTTAGCACTCCATGAAAAAGGCTTAGCACTCCATGAAAAAGGCTTAGCACTCCATGAAAAAGGCTTAGCACTCCATGAAAAAGGCTTAGCACTCCATGAAAAAGGCTTAGCACTCCATGAAAAAGGCTTAGCACTCCATGAAAAAGGCTTAGCACTCCATGAAAAAGGCTTAGCACTCCATGAAAAAGGCTTAGCACTCCATGAAAAAGGCTTAGCACTCCATGAAAAAGGCTTAGCACTCCATGAAAAAGGCTTAGCACTCCATGAAAAAGGCTTAGCACTCCATGAAAAAGGCTTAGCACTCCATGAAAAAGGCTTAGCACTCCATGAAAAAGGCTTAGCACTCCATGAAAAAGGCTTAGCACTCCATGAAAAAGGCTTAGCACTCCATGAAAAAGGCTTAGCACTCCATGAAAAAGGCTTAGCACTCCATGAAAAAGGCTTAGCACTCCATGAAAAAGGCTTAGCACTCCATGAAAAAGGCTTAGCACTCCATGAAAAAGGCTTAGCACTCCATGAAAAAGGCTTAGCACTCCATGAAAAAGGCTTAGCACTCCATGAAAAAGGCTTAGCACTCCATGAAAAAGGCTTAGCACTCCATGAAAAAGGCTTAGCACTCCATGAAAAAGGCTTAGCACTCCATGAAAAAGGCTTAGCACTCCATGAAAAAGGCTTAGCACTCCATGAAAAAGGCTTAGCACTCCATGAAAAAGGCTTAGCACTCCATGAAAAAGGCTTAGCACTCCATGAAAAAGGCTTAGCACTCCATGAAAAAGGCTTAGCACTCCATGAAAAAGGCTTAGCACTCCATGAAAAAGGCTTAGCACTCCATGAAAAAGGCTTAGCACTCCATGAAAAAGGCTTAGCACTCCATGAAAAAGGCTTAGCACTCCATGAAAAAGGCTTAGCACTCCATGAAAAAGGCTTAGCACTCCATGAAAAAGGCTTAGCACTCCATGAAAAAGGCTTAGCACTCCATGAAAAAGGCTTAGCACTCCATGAAAAAGGCTTAGCACTCCATGAAAAAGGCTTAGCACTCCATGAAAAAGGCTTAGCACTCCATGAAAAAGGCTTAGCACTCCATGAAAAAGGCTTAGCACTCCATGAAAAAGGCTTAGCACTCCATGAAAAAGGCTTAGCACTCCATGAAAAAGGCTTAGCACTCCATGAAAAAGGCTTAGCACTCCATGAAAAAGGCTTAGCACTCCATGAAAAAGGCTTAGCACTCCATGAAAAAGGCTTAGCACTCCATGAAAAAGGCTTAGCACTCCATGAAAAAGGCTTAGCACTCCATGAAAAAGGCTTAGCACTCCATGAAAAAGGCTTAGCACTCCATGAAAAAGGCTTAGCACTCCATGAAAAAGGCTTAGCACTCCATGAAAAAGGCTTAGCACTCCATGAAAAAGGCTTAGCACTCCATGAAAAAGGCTTAGCACTCCATGAAAAAGGCTTAGCACTCCATGAAAAAGGCTTAGCACTCCATGAAAAAGGCTTAGCACTCCATGAAAAAGGCTTAGCACTCCATGAAAAAGGCTTAGCACTCCATGAAAAAGGCTTAGCACTCCATGAAAAAGGCTTAGCACTCCATGAAAAAGGCTTAGCACTCCATGAAAAAGGCTTAGCACTCCATGAAAAAGGCTTAGCACTCCATGAAAAAGGCTTAGCACTCCATGAAAAAGGCTTAGCACTCCATGAAAAAGGCTTAGCACTCCATGAAAAAGGCTTAGCACTCCATGAAAAAGGCTTAGCACTCCATGAAAAAGGCTTAGCACTCCATGAAAAAGGCTTAGCACTCCATGAAAAAGGCTTAGCACTCCATGAAAAAGGCTTAGCACTCCATGAAAAAGGCTTAGCACTCCATGAAAAAGGCTTAGCACTCCATGAAAAAGGCTTAGCACTCCATGAAAAAGGCTTAGCACTCCATGAAAAAGGCTTAGCACTCCATGAAAAAGGCTTAGCACTCCATGAAAAAGGCTTAGCACTCCATGAAAAAGGCTTAGCACTCCATGAAAAAGGCTTAGCACTCCATGAAAAAGGCTTAGCACTCCATGAAAAAGGCTTAGCACTCCATGAAAAAGGCTTAGCACTCCATGAAAAAGGCTTAGCACTCCATGAAAAAGGCTTAGCACTCCATGAAAAAGGCTTAGCACTCCATGAAAAAGGCTTAGCACTCCATGAAAAAGGCTTAGCACTCCATGAAAAAGGCTTAGCACTCCATGAAAAAGGCTTAGCACTCCATGAAAAAGGCTTAGCACTCCATGAAAAAGGCTTAGCACTCCATGAAAAAGGCTTAGCACTCCATGAAAAAGGCTTAGCACTCCATGAAAAAGGCTTAGCACTCCATGAAAAAGGCTTAGCACTCCATGAAAAAGGCTTAGCACTCCATGAAAAAGGCTTAGCACTCCATGAAAAAGGCTTAGCACTCCATGAAAAAGGCTTAGCACTCCATGAAAAAGGCTTAGCACTCCATGAAAAAGGCTTAGCACTCCATGAAAAAGGCTTAGCACTCCATGAAAAAGGCTTAGCACTCCATGAAAAAGGCTTAGCACTCCATGAAAAAGGCTTAGCACTCCATGAAAAAGGCTTAGCACTCCATGAAAAGGCTTAGGCTTAGGCTTAGGCTTAGGCTTAGGCTTAGGCTTAGGCTTAGGCTTAGGCTTAGGCTTAGGCTTAGGCTTAGGCTTAGGCTTAGGCTTAGGCTTAGGCTTAGGCTTAGGCTTAGGCTTAGGCTTAGGCTTAGGCTTAGGCTTAGGCTTAGGCTTAGGCTTAGGCTTAGGCTTAGGCTTAGGCTTAGGCTTAGGCTTAGGCTTAGGCTTAGGCTTAGGCTTAGGCTTAGGCTTAGGCTTAGGCTTAGGCTTAGGCTTAGGCTTAGGCTTAGGCTTAGGCTTAGGCTTAGGCTTAGGCTTAGGCTTAGGCTTAGGCTTAGGCTTAGGCTTAGGCTTAGGCTTAGGCTTAGGCTTAGGCTTAGGCTTAGGCTTAGGCTTAGGCTTAGGCTTAGGCTTAGGCTTAGGCTTAGGCTTAGGCTTAGGCTTAGGCTTAGGCTTAGGCTTAGGCTTAGGCTTAGGCTTAGGCTTAGGCTTAGGCTTAGGCTTAGGCTTAGGCTTAGGCTTAGGCTTAGGCTTAGGCTTAGGCTTAGGCTTAGGCTTAGGCTTAGGCTTAGGCTTAGGCTTAGGCTTAGGCTTAGGCTTAGGCTTAGGCTTAGGCTTAGGCTTAGGCTTAGGCTTAGGCTTAGGCTTAGGCTTAGGCTTAGGCTTAGGCTTAGGCTTAGGCTTAGGCTTAGGCTTAGGCTTAGGCTTAGGCTTAGGCTTAGGCTTAGGCTTAGGCTTAGGCTTAGGCTTAGGCTTAGGCTTAGGCTTAGGCTTAGGCTTAGGCTTAGGCTTAGGCTTAGGCTTAGGCTTAGGCTTAGGCTTAGGCTTAGGCTTAGGCTTAGGCTTAGGCTTAGGCTTAGGCTTAGGCTTAGGCTTAGGCTTAGGCTTAGGCTTAGGCTTAGGCTTAGGCTTAGGCTTAGGCTTAGGCTTAGGCTTAGGCTTAGGCTTAGGCTTAGGCTTAGGCTTAGGCTTAGGCTTAGGCTTAGGCTTAGGCTTAGGCTTAGGCTTAGGCTTAGGCTTAGGCTTAGGCTTAGGCTTAGGCTTAGGCTTAGGCTTAGGCTTAGGCTTAGGCTTAGGCTTAGGCTTAGGCTTAGGCTTAGGCTTAGGCTTAGGCTTAGGCTTAGGCTTAGGCTTAGGCTTAGGCTTAGGCTTAGGCTTAGGCTTAGGCTTAGGCTTAGGCTTAGGCTTAGGCTTAGGCTTAGGCTTAGGCTTAGGCTTAGGCTTAGGCTTAGGCTTAGGCTTAGGCTTAGGCTTAGGCTTAGGCTTAGGCTTAGGCTTAGGCTTAGGCTTAGGCTTAGGCTTAGGCTTAGGCTTAGGCTTAGGCTTAGGCTTAGGCTTAGGCTTAGGCTTAGGCTTAGGCTTAGGCTTAGGCTTAGGCTTAGGCTTAGGCTTAGGCTTAGGCTTAGGCTTAGGCTTAGGCTTAGGCTTAGGCTTAGGCTTAGGCTTAGGCTTAGGCTTAGGCTTAGGCTTAGGCTTAGGCTTAGGCTTAGGCTTAGGCTTAGGCTTAGGCTTAGGCTTAGGCTTAGGCTTAGGCTTAGGCTTAGGCTTAGGCTTAGGCTTAGGCTTAGGCTTAGGCTTAGGCTTAGGCTTAGGCTTAGGCTTAGGCTTAGGCTTAGGCTTAGGCTTAGGCTTAGGCTTAGGCTTAGGCTTAGGCTTAGGCTTAGGCTTAGGCTTAGGCTTAGGCTTAGGCTTAGGCTTAGGCTTAGGCTTAGGCTTAGGCTTAGGCTTAGGCTTAGGCTTAGGCTTAGGCTTAGGCTTAGGCTTAGGCTTAGGCTTAGGCTTAGGCTTAGGCTTAGGCTTAGGCTTAGGCTTAGGCTTAGGCTTAGGCTTAGGCTTAGGCTTAGGCTTAGGCTTAGGCTTAGGCTTAGGCTTAGGCTTAGGCTTAGGCTTAGGCTTAGGCTTAGGCTTAGGCTTAGGCTTAGGCTTAGGCTTAGGCTTAGGCTTAGGCTTAGGCTTAGGCTTAGGCTTAGGCTTAGGCTTAGGCTTAGGCTTAGGCTTAGGCTTAGGCTTAGGCTTAGGCTTAGGCTTAGGCTTAGGCTTAGGCTTAGGCTTAGGCTTAGGCTTAGGCTTAGGCTTAGGCTTAGGCTTAGGCTTAGGCTTAGGCTTAGGCTTAGGCTTAGGCTTAGGCTTAGGCTTAGGCTTAGGCTTAGGCTTAGGCTTAGGCTTAGGCTTAGGCTTAGGCTTAGGCTTAGGCTTAGGCTTAGGCTTAGGCTTAGGCTTAGGCTTAGGCTTAGGCTTAGGCTTAGGCTTAGGCTTAGGCTTAGGCTTAGGCTTAGGCTTAGGCTTAGGCTTAGGCTTAGGCTTAGGCTTAGGCTTAGGCTTAGGCTTAGGCTTAGGCTTAGGCTTAGGCTTAGGCTTAGGCTTAGGCTTAGGCTTAGGCTTAGGCTTAGGCTTAGGCTTAGGCTTAGGCTTAGGCTTAGGCTTAGGCTTAGGCTTAGGCTTAGGCTTAGGCTTAGGCTTAGGCTTAGGCTTAGGCTTAGGCTTAGGCTTAGGCTTAGGCTTAGGCTTAGGCTTAGGCTTAGGCTTAGGCTTAGGCTTAGGCTTAGGCTTAGGCTTAGGCTTAGGCTTAGGCTTAGGCTTAGGCTTAGGCTTAGGCTTAGGCTTAGGCTTAGGCTTAGGCTTAGGCTTAGGCTTAGGCTTAGGCTTAGGCTTAGGCTTAGGCTTAGGCTTAGGCTTAGGCTTAGGCTTAGGCTTAGGCTTAGGCTTAGGCTTAGGCTTAGGCTTAGGCTTAGGCTTAGGCTTAGGCTTAGGCTTAGGCTTAGGCTTAGGCTTAGGCTTAGGCTTAGGCTTAGGCTTAGGCTTAGGCTTAGGCTTAGGCTTAGGCTTAGGCTTAGGCTTAGGCTTAGGCTTAGGCTTAGGCTTAGGCTTAGGCTTAGGCTTAGGCTTAGGCTTAGGCTTAGGCTTAGGCTTAGGCTTAGGCTTAGGCTTAGGCTTAGGCTTAGGCTTAGGCTTAGGCTTAGGCTTAGGCTTAGGCTTAGGCTTAGGCTTAGGCTTAGGCTTAGGCTTAGGCTTAGGCTTAGGCTTAGGCTTAGGCTTAGGCTTAGGCTTAGGCTTAGGCTTAGGCTTAGGCTTAGGCTTAGGCTTAGGCTTAGGCTTAGGCTTAGGCTTAGGCTTAGGCTTAGGCTTAGGCTTAGGCTTAGGCTTAGGCTTAGGCTTAGGCTTAGGCTTAGGCTTAGGCTTAGGCTTAGGCTTAGGCTTAGGCTTAGGCTTAGGCTTAGGCTTAGGCTTAGGCTTAGGCTTAGGCTTAGGCTTAGGCTTAGGCTTAGGCTTAGGCTTAGGCTTAGGCTTAGGCTTAGGCTTAGGCTTAGGCTTAGGCTTAGGCTTAGGCTTAGGCTTAGGCTTAGGCTTAGGCTTAGGCTTAGGCTTAGGCTTAGGCTTAGGCTTAGGCTTAGGCTTAGGCTTAGGCTTAGGCTTAGGCTTAGGCTTAGGCTTAGGCTTAGGCTTAGGCTTAGGCTTAGGCTTAGGCTTAGGCTTAGGCTTAGGCTTAGGCTTAGGCTTAGGCTTAGGCTTAGGCTTAGGCTTAGGCTTAGGCTTAGGCTTAGGCTTAGGCTTAGGCTTAGGCTTAGGCTTAGGCTTAGGCTTAGGCTTAGGCTTAGGCTTAGGCTTAGGCTTAGGCTTAGGCTTAGGCTTAGGCTTAGGCTTAGGCTTAGGCTTAGGCTTAGGCTTAGGCTTAGGCTTAGGCTTAGGCTTAGGCTTAGGCTTAGGCTTAGGCTTAGGCTTAGGCTTAGGCTTAGGCTTAGGCTTAGGCTTAGGCTTAGGCTTAGGCTTAGGCTTAGGCTTAGGCTTAGGCTTAGGCTTAGGCTTAGGCTTAGGCTTAGGCTTAGGCTTAGGCTTAGGCTTAGGCTTAGGCTTAGGCTTAGGCTTAGGCTTAGGCTTAGGCTTAGGCTTAGGCTTAGGCTTAGGCTTAGGCTTAGGCTTAGGCTTAGGCTTAGGCTTAGGCTTAGGCTTAGGCTTAGGCTTAGGCTTAGGCTTA
Source organism: Heterorhabditis bacteriophora (assembly GCA_964036235.1). Lineage (NCBI taxonomy): Eukaryota > Metazoa > Nematoda > Chromadorea > Rhabditida > Heterorhabditidae > Heterorhabditis > Heterorhabditis bacteriophora. The sequence continues at coordinate 2,107 of OZ038425.1, read as the reverse complement.
GGCTTAGGCTTAGGCTTAGGCTTAGGCTTAGGCTTAGGCTTAGGCTTAGGCTTAGGCTTAGGCTTAGGCTTAGGCTTAGGCTTAGGCTTAGGCTTAGGCTTAGGCTTAGGCTTAGGCTTAGGCTTAGGCTTAGGCTTAGGCTTAGGCTTAGGCTTAGGCTTAGGCTTAGGCTTAGGCTTAGGCTTAGGCTTAGGCTTAGGCTTAGGCTTAGGCTTAGGCTTAGGCTTAGGCTTAGGCTTAGGCTTAGGCTTAGGCTTAGGCTTAGGCTTAGGCTTAGGCTTAGGCTTAGGCTTAGGCTTAGGCTTAGGCTTAGGCTTAGGCTTAGGCTTAGGCTTAGGCTTAGGCTTAGGCTTAGGCTTAGGCTTAGGCTTAGGCTTAGGCTTAGGCTTAGGCTTAGGCTTAGGCTTAGGCTTAGGCTTAGGCTTAGGCTTAGGCTTAGGCTTAGGCTTAGGCTTAGGCTTAGGCTTAGGCTTAGGCTTAGGCTTAGGCTTAGGCTTAGGCTTAGGCTTAGGCTTAGGCTTAGGCTTAGGCTTAGGCTTAGGCTTAGGCTTAGGCTTAGGCTTAGGCTTAGGCTTAGGCTTAGGCTTAGGCTTAGGCTTAGGCTTAGGCTTAGGCTTAGGCTTAGGCTTAGGCTTAGGCTTAGGCTTAGGCTTAGGCTTAGGCTTAGGCTTAGGCTTAGGCTTAGGCTTAGGCTTAGGCTTAGGCTTAGGCTTAGGCTTAGGCTTAGGCTTAGGCTTAGGCTTAGGCTTAGGCTTAGGCTTAGGCTTAGGCTTAGGCTTAGGCTTAGGCTTAGGCTTAGGCTTAGGCTTAGGCTTAGGCTTAGGCTTAGGCTTAGGCTTAGGCTTAGGCTTAGGCTTAGGCTTAGGCTTAGGCTTAGGCTTAGGCTTAGGCTTAGGCTTAGGCTTAGGCTTAGGCTTAGGCTTAGGCTTAGGCTTAGGCTTAGGCTTAGGCTTAGGCTTAGGCTTAGGCTTAGGCTTAGGCTTAGGCTTAGGCTTAGGCTTAGGCTTAGGCTTAGGCTTAGGCTTAGGCTTAGGCTTAGGCTTAGGCTTAGGCTTAGGCTTAGGCTTAGGCTTAGGCTTAGGCTTAGGCTTAGGCTTAGGCTTAGGCTTAGGCTTAGGCTTAGGCTTAGGCTTAGGCTTAGGCTTAGGCTTAGGCTTAGGCTTAGGCTTAGGCTTAGGCTTAGGCTTAGGCTTAGGCTTAGGCTTAGGCTTAGGCTTAGGCTTAGGCTTAGGCTTAGGCTTAGGCTTAGGCTTAGGCTTAGGCTTAGGCTTAGGCTTAGGCTTAGGCTTAGGCTTAGGCTTAGGCTTAGGCTTAGGCTTAGGCTTAGGCTTAGGCTTAGGCTTAGGCTTAGGCTTAGGCTTAGGCTTAGGCTTAGGCTTAGGCTTAGGCTTAGGCTTAGGCTTAGGCTTAGGCTTAGGCTTAGGCTTAGGCTTAGGCTTAGGCTTAGGCTTAGGCTTAGGCTTAGGCTTAGGCTTAGGCTTAGGCTTAGGCTTAGGCTTAGGCTTAGGCTTAGGCTTAGGCTTAGGCTTAGGCTTAGGCTTAGGCTTAGGCTTAGGCTTAGGCTTAGGCTTAGGCTTAGGCTTAGGCTTAGGCTTAGGCTTAGGCTTAGGCTTAGGCTTAGGCTTAGGCTTAGGCTTAGGCTTAGGCTTAGGCTTAGGCTTAGGCTTAGGCTTAGGCTTAGGCTTAGGCTTAGGCTTAGGCTTAGGCTTAGGCTTAGGCTTAGGCTTAGGCTTAGGCTTAGGCTTAGGCTTAGGCTTAGGCTTAGGCTTAGGCTTAGGCTTAGGCTTAGGCTTAGGCTTAGGCTTAGGCTTAGGCTTAGGCTTAGGCTTAGGCTTAGGCTTAGGCTTAGGCTTAGGCTTAGGCTTAGGCTTAGGCTTAGGCTTAGGCTTAGGCTTAGGCTTAGGCTTAGGCTTAGGCTTAGGCTTAGGCTTAGGCTTAGGCTTAGGCTTAGGCTTAGGCTTAGGCTTAGGCTTAGGCTTAGGCTTAGGCTTAGGCTTAGGCTTAGGCTTAGGCTTAGGCTTAGGCTTAGGCTTAGGCTTAGGCTTAGGCTTAGGCTTAGGCTTAGGCTTAGGCTTAGGCTTAGGCTTAGGCTTAGGCTTAGGCTTAG